>VUQS01074463.1:6767-28148 GCA_015108495.1 Heterochromis multidens | reverse complement strand
GTTGTAAATTAGCTACAGAGACCAAAACAGTTTATTGTAGCTGTAAACATGGGAACAATGGGAGTTTGTATTGACACATTTTTGGTGCCAGCCTCACGTGGATTTATGTGAGTTACGTTTTTTACACTTCTGCATTAGTTAAATGCCCTGAAAGCTGCTGCATGGTGTCACTGAGCATACCTTACTCGAATGAGGCATCATCTTAATAAAATCTTGCATCTACTTCTCTATGTTTTATCCGTGGTTTAATGAGATGCACCACACAAATTGTAAAAGGATGACATCAGCCTTAGATGGGGATTATAATCGGCTGTGGACACAGATCATGAAATCTCCATCAATCAAACGTCAGCATACTCCAGCATGTTTGCAGATGCAGAAACTATAACACGTGCATAAGGCATTTGATAGTTTTTAAAGTTATCTGTGCAATATGGGTATTGTGGAGTATTTGTTGCTACTAAGTTGACTGGTTTATGCTTGTGATTACAGATAGATTACTGTTTTGTATCTATTTATTTATTTCACTTTTCTTTTAATGGTTACTGACTCTTTGTGAAGGCAGCTTCTGTGACAGCACTTGAGTACACAACAAATTTCCCTAAGAGGACAATAAATATATCGTATCATATTCCCAGTATCTGCTGCATTGTTGGCCAGGTTATAATACTAAGTGCTATTAAATCAAAACTGACACTGTCTTGATATCAGGCTGACAGCACCGAATTATATAGTTGACATTCAGCACTTTAGCCACTCGAGCTAGCATGAACCTTTCAGACTAACTACAGACTACAGTACTTTGTATCCTGCAGGTCTTGATTTGTGGCTTTTAAGAAAATAATCTGACAATGACATGGAATGGTTCCAATTTTAACATAAAATTCATTTTATGCACCAGCTTTCTGTGATTTACAAACACACACACACACACACACAAACAAACTACCTGTGAAATATTTTGTGCGGCTTGAACACCCTTGACTGACGCAGACAACTCTGAATTTTTCCTCAAAATAATCATGAATGATGAAAAAAACAGAACAGCCACCAGAGACCATATACTGTATATCTAGAGCAGAGCCAAAACTTTCTTTTTTTTTTGGTCTGTCAGTTCACAGTCTCAATAATAATTAGCTGCAGCTAATTTACAGAGTAAATATGATGGCAGCAGATGTCATAGCCAGTGAAATCAGCTGTTGCTAGCATTAACTAAGACTTGTTACAGTTTGTTAAAACCATACGGTAAAAATTACAGCTTACATTTTGATTCAGTCATCCCAAACATACCAAACAGGTTTGTTCATCCACATCCTAATGAAAGGCCTGAGTTTTATTTATACTGTAATTTTACTGTGCTTCTCCATTCAGTACCCATGACATTAGATTTGTCTGCCCATCCATGAAGAGGGATCCCTCATCTGTCACACCTCCTGAGGATTCTTCCATTTAGGGGTTAGGTTTCTAATCCAAATCAGCGGCTTATTTTGTGCAGATTGCACAGCCCCTTGAGGCAATTTTGTCATTGAATGTGGGAGCACACCAGTTTATATAGTAATTGCCTCCCCTAGCAATCTGATCGCAGCCTCCTTCCCTACATCTGTTGCTTGTCATTTTTCTTACAGTGAAACTCGTAACAACAATAAAACACGTTATGGCCCCTAAAACATTATTCTAGTTTTACTGCAGCTCAGATGCTGTTTTTGTACTTCTTGCCATGATGAGTTTGATAACACAGGAAAGTAATGGATGAGTTTTGGCAACAGGGTGGCGATTCTACAGCACAGTAAGATGAGGCAAGAGACACGAGCGGTATTATGATGAGACAGAGGCTGTTAACACAACAACGGTTCTATTTTTCACAAAAATAGTGTGAGTGCAATTGTTTCGAGTATATTCAGGCAAAGTTGAACCTAGCACTTGCCTCTGTACCCTTTTAGATACTGTATGTGTCAGACATCTTTTTAGCAATGATGCTACAATCCCAGATCTCACCAAATTAAGGTATCTGGTGAAGTTTTCTATACTAGTATGCTACTAGATTTTTAAAAAAAACTCAACAGGGTACCATTAACTCCAGCTAGAAAATAAGCACTGACAAAAACCAAATTCCACTTATATCAGCACCAGCTTCTTCCACGTTCCTCTATGTGACCAGCAGGCCTCTGGGGTGTGCTGCTGGTGCGTATCTGAAACCACGCAGAGAAAGCTTGAGCAGCTGTCGTGTCCAACAGCAGCCACGAGTCATGGTGAAGCAGAAACATTAAGAGGCCATCACAGCAGAGGTGGAGCTCAGCACAGTTTCCTCTGTGAACCTCCTCCTCTGTCCACTCTTCCTCATTGTTAACAGTTGCTGTCTTTTGTATTCACGCTTTTCCTCTGTCCATATCTGTTTATCTGCCACAGTGCATCACCCTCTCTTTTTTCTCCTCTCCTTTCCTTTGGAGCATGAGCCACAGCAGGGCATCTGGGGACTTGCTGTTCCATTCAGCTAAATCTCCCCACCCAGCTGAGCAGTTTTCCCAGCAGACGCTGCTTTCTTCCTTAAATAGATAGAATGTAAGGCTAAATTAAGAGAAGCCACTGCAAGGGGAGGGGTAAAGGGACAGGGGGAAGGGAGGAGATGACAGAAAGGGGAGAATAAACATGGAGAAACCAGTAAAGGGTGTCTGATAAGACTCGAAGAAGGTAGACCTGCCCTACAGAAAAAAAAAATTTTAATGCACATGAGATGGGGGAAAAGGCAAAAATGGGTTTGGCCTGCACAGTTATGTTGAGTATTGTCCAACATAGCAAAAGCAAAAACCACGAGGGAACTAATGGGAGTCGAGAGAAGGATGATGGCATTCAGAGAGGAGGATGGAAGAAAAACAAGGGCATGATGTAAAACTGATCCAAAGAGGTTAGGGAGTTAATCCCAGCAGGATTAAATACAGAAGTACAATTCCATTATTGAACTCCATGTGTAGAATTAAGTAGGATAAAGAAAAAAAATCTCTGACTGTCTTACATAACCAAGAAAGTGCTAAATCACTGTCAGTCACATTTGTTACATGTTTTCAACTCAAACACATGTAGTGTCTACTGATCTCTCAACAAGTGGCTGGTTAAACCACTGCTACTGCAATTCAAACTGTCTGATTTGATCAATGTTTTCTGAAAGAGAGCTGTTGCAAAAGTTTGACTACTTTTTTTAGAGTGTCCTGTTCATCCTCTGTGTGGAGCATTTGTGCTTATCTCCTCTGGATCGGGAGGGCCAAGGCCTCACTCTAATATGCAATCAGAGTGTTTGTATATTAGAGTGCTCAGGATGAGTAAGCTCATGATCCTCTAGGCCTTTCAAATTATATCAGTGGGTGACAGCAGGTGATGCTGTTTTAACCATGAATGACAAAGAGGGATCATGACGTCCTCCTGGTGCTGTTTGGCTGTCACTAAACTTTATAAACTGATAGAATATGTAGAAGCTGTAGCCAAAAAGCAAGAGCTTTCTGGTTTCCGTTTGTAGTGCAACTCCTATTGATCAGTTATGTTTAAATAGGCTTTGGCTGCAAGTAAAATAGTCCGTGTGGACGTTAAGAGAACTCGTGCATTTTTACTTGATGTAATGTCCAATCGGCGTAGCTAATATCATGAACATACTATGGCTTTCTCTGTCACTGTTGTGAAAATCTCATTCCCAACCGGTCGTGGCAGATGGCTGCCCCTCCCTGAGCCTGGTTCTACCTGAGGTTTCTTCCTGTTAAAAGGGAGTTTTTCCTTCCCACTGTCACAAAGAGCTTGCTAATAGAGGGTCATCTGATTGTTGGGATTTTTTCTGTATTATTGTAGGGTCTTTACCTTACAATATAAAGCACCTTGAGGTGACTGTTGTTGTGATTTCTCGCTATATAAATAAAACTGAATTGAATTAAACTGAAAATGTAAAAGTGACCTATTTCTAAATGACAGAAAATAAACAGAGACTAGCAAAGCTCTGCATCCCATGTAGGAAAAGTGCTCATGTTAGGACAGTTCTTCACATTGTTTCTTTTGCTGATAGCTACAAAGTAGGCAGGCATTAAAAATTAAAATATGCTAAATAATTAATAATTTTAATGAAAAGAACTGAACACATCTGGATCAAAAGGAAAAAGCCTATTATCCTTTGTAATAATAGAATAATAAATCAGCCTAATGACCGTTGTGTCTGTCCACGGGTTATGATCAGTCTTGGCTGCCCAGTTTTAGTATCTCTGGTAAACTGATCTGAAGAAAACACTAATGTTTTATTCAAGAAAATCTAGCTCTGTTTTTCTTTTCATACTGTTCTTCATACATCATAAATCTAGTAGATAGTCCATTTCAGCGGATTTGGACATTAGGAGTCACAGTGAACATTGAATGAACTTTAAATCCTTTCCTCTGACAAAGCAAGCAGACATTTTGCTCCATTAGAAGTCAGACATATCACTGAACATGTGTAAATGTACCTGAAAGTTAAAATAGTTATGATGGTTATAAAACAGAAAGACTTAGAGTCTATGATTCACATGCTCTGTGGAGCTATTTTTAGAAACTGCTGTGATCTGAGATAAATCCAAACGTGCTACTTTATTTTATTTATTTATTTATTTTTTTGATGAGATGCCTCTTTTACACAGTACAACATTCACAGTTAACATCTTAAAAGAAACAGTGACGCCCTATTAAGAAACACTTCAACTTACGAATATATATTGGTTCACAATGTTCGAACTCTGTTCAAAGTTAGACAGCACCGTTTTTAAACAAGTTCTGTTGCTTATGGTCTGAGCACAGGCCACAATGAAAACAGGGCTCCTCAAAGACAACTTCTATAAATAAAGGTTAGCGAGCATGCAGTCACGCCTATGATAAATCATAAAACACAGAGACATAATATAAAGGGGTAAGTGAAGCACATGTAACACAACACAGGATTTATTTTCAGTTGTCCTTTTTTCACATGTAACACACAGCAGAACAGACATGTGAAGGGAAAGACATCGGATAACTGACAAAGGATTGCTCCAAAGGTGGACTCCTGTGGTTGTGAGAGTGAGATCATGACATCTGGGATAGCTGAGGACATTGCAAAAACGAATGATATCGGATGATGCCTGGCGATCCTTCAAAAGCAAACAGCAAAAGCCAGTGCAAAGAAGCAGAGATTTTCCTTCAAGTGACCCCTCATTTTGATCCTGGTCAGCAGTCTAGCAGCAGCATTTTGAACAAACTTCAAGAGAGGCAAAGATGACTAAGTGACACCCACACTGCAGACAATAGAGATAGCCGGTACAGATCCCTAAGTTATAACGTTTTAAGTCTTCAAAAGCCAGGACATATTAACTCATTCATAAAATCATATTGTTTTTTCTGTGGTTTAAAGGTTAAAATATAGCAGACAGCCCTGAATAACAATAAATACAGATTACAGGAACTCAGTGGTGTTAATAATGTTTACCATATTCATTGTTCAGCATATTTTGCAGCTATCTGGTCATAAACCAAAGAGCTGGACCAACATTTGGACTAAAGAAAACTGAATCCGTATGCAGGCCTTCAGATTATTTTAGTCTGCAAAATCAAGAACGCCCTCATCTGCTGTTACCAAACCACCAGAAGCAAGTGACGAGAGGAAAGAGGTGCATTCACAAAATAACTCATGAAGGCATAAACACTGCTGAAGCACAATCAATAATCAGCTGTTGGACAGCCCTTTCTTCCTGGCCCTTCATATTAGATCTGCAGGGTCCTGGTAGCCCCTAGAGGCTGCTCAGAAACAGAGAGAAACAGGACCTCAGAGGCCAGTAATGAAGCAGGAGTGAGGCATAATGAGCAAGAAAGGAAAATAAGGAGAGTGAGAGATACAGATCCCATGTGAAGGTTAAAAAAAAACTGATGAAACCAGCACTTTGCTCGCTGCATACAGAATGGCTCTGGGGTTGAGTGTCAAAGAGATTTTCTCGTCATGCGTCTCTTCAGAGGATCGATTAATCTGCGGCGAATTATGCCATCTACATTACAATCAGGGTGAAAGAGAGCGTGCTCGCCATAGATGGATGTCACGGATCAAGTGGGCAAAGTCTTGGGCTCTAGAAAAGTGTGATGTCTGTTCACGGCCGTCACTCATGCTACACATTAAACAATGCATCTGTCAATTAAAATACTATAAATAAATGCAGCCACAGTTTGTGTGTGTAGTGTGTGTAAGTCAACATTCCCATGATAAATGTAAGCTTTCTCGCTCACAGAGCGGTTCAGCCCCTGTGCCAACGTTTCACATGCCTCGTTGAGAAAAGCTTGTATCAAAGTCAGTGTATCTGATGGCAGCAATCGTGCGAAGGGATCAAACAGCAATCAGTTTCCATAAGCTTATGTATCCCCATGCCTGTAGCAAACTTGAAATAATACCCTCACAAAGCAATCACACAGTGACCTGTTTCCCTCCAGTCTGAGTCAGTGCTTCAGGCAAACATAAAAGTGGAAGCAATCATACTAAACAGTCACACAGCTAAGTCTCTACTGAGCTGGGTTCTCTTAATACTGAACCAATACTTTAGGCCATTAGTGTAACTATTTAATTAAACTTTCAACCACCTTTTAATTGCTCCCAGCGCCAATATGCCTGCAATAAACTGACAATAGCACGTTGTTTATTCATTCCAGTCTGACAGTTATCTGATTACCACTGCAATATGAAGGTCCACAACACATAAACAGCCAGGAACAAGAACTTGTTATAATATATAAGATTATATAATGTTATAATCGTCATGTTCAGTATTGTTTCTGCAAATCTGGGGCTTAGTGTTACTATCTTAGGTGCTTTTCCTGCAGTGAAATCAGGAAATACTAAAATGGCCAATGCTGTTCAGCCACTTACTACATGTACACTATGCTAAAGATGGCGTGTAGAAAGAATAACTAGAGCAGCCGCTGTTTCAATCTCGAGAATTAAAGGTGAAGAGAGGCAGGCAACCTGGGAAGGCAGAGCAGGGCAACATGCAACAAGGGTCAGCTGGAATCATACAATGGACGTAATGGTTATTTTGTACTGCGCCTTTGCAGTTTCTCCACACAAGCAGGCAAACACTTGCTTTGCTACATGCTGTGCAAATACTTTTCCCCCATCGCTGACTTCTAGAGTGTGTCACCTGAAAGAATTTCGCATGGCATGGTAAAATGTCAATTTTTTTTTTCACCATATTTATGCTGTTGGGGTGTTTGGGAGATTTTTTAAAGGAATTATCTAACAAATAATATGGCCTGTTGTGTGGTAAACACTGTGCAAGACTTTAATATTTCTATTTTGATGAGTGAAATTCTAGTATGTTAGTTTGTTATGTAGCAGTAATCAGCAGGTACCTGTGTCTATGTGTTGCACCCATACAGTCTATGGATACAGCTTCCTAACCTAGCTTGATGGCCTTAGCTGATAACTCAGCACTCCACACTCTTGTCCAAATGCGGTCACATCTACCTCCAAAAAATAAATTAAAAAACCCCCAAAAAAACCAACATGGTTAGAGAGAAAAGCAATAATGCTGAAGGGCTAAAATGGCTAGTCCCAAACCAGTGGGTCACATTGGCTACATCCATCTTTTATTTACAGGCTGTGGTTTGGGGCCAACAACTACTTTGGCTTCACTGTGAATACATATCATCTAACAAACTTTTTAATTAAAAACAGATATTGGCAGTGCATGGCGAGGCCTATTGACTTTGTAAGAGTAACATTTCCAAAAGCTCTGAAGAGCCAAAATTAAGTTTTCATCTATCAAGAAACTTATTCTAACCTAAACTGGAGCAGCACCTCTAATACCACACTCTAATAACAAACACGCCATTCTCTTTAAAAGTCCATGTAAACCAGAATAGGATGAAGCTGAATCCAGCTGACAAAAGGAATGCAGGCATCACTGAGGTTATTAATTGATATTCCTGCTGTGACATTTCAAAATATTGTTCCTGTCATCATCTGATACGTGTTTGATATTTTGATATACAGATCTACATTTGTTTTGTCTTTCATTTTATTAGATTTCATTTAAAACCTAATTAAATTTTTCTAATGTTGTAATTAAAGAATGTGAACTGGTCTGCACAAACCTCATTAATAACACACTAGTTTGAGTATTTACTCACATTAGAAAAATAATTCTCAGAGACAATTTATAAATGCTGTGTTGTAAACTATGTTGTCCAAAGATTAAAAATATTGCGAAATTATTTAGCCTAATCCAAACAAACCATTTGCTGGGAATGAGTCATGATTCCTGAATACACCCGTGCTTATTTTTCTAAATCCAATGCCGTTACTGTTGCTGCAGCTGGAAACAAAGCATTGGTTTTATCCCCAGAGAACCTGCAGTGGATTTCCAATACATCAATGGGACATAAAACAAGTATGTGCTGAAATGTTTCAGAGAACTCCTCTGTTCCTGTATGTTTCTATTATTGTGATGGCACCAGCCCCGCCTCAGTTGCAACAGGTCAGGTTCACTGACCAATGAGCTGAATCACATAAACAATAAAATGTAATTAAACAAGAAGGCAGCTGCTGTCACACAAAAACACAATCACACACAAACCTGTTTGTTTGAACCACAATCTGTTCTTAAGGGAGTCCTTACTCTGACTCCATTTACTACACTATGAGCTGTTTTAATAAACATACAGAAGCCTACTGTATTTTTCTCTCTTTCTCACTTCATCTTATCAGAGATATTTCAACTTATTCTCTTTTTTGCTGGGTTAAATGTGAAGACTGATCCAACTCTTATACCTATATGCTAAATATGAAGCTTTAGCCGGAAGCGTTGCCTAAACCCCTTTTAAAGCTCTCTAAAACATTACACTGTGATTAACTAATCTATCAAACATAATTTAAATGCTTAAATGTGTCCATAGTAATACTGTTTTTAAAATTTAACTACTAAAAACACATTGTCTAAACCAGTATAATAGTTCATCAAACTAATAGTGGTCACGCAGCAGTGAAAACATGCTAGCAGAGTAGCTGGAAGCAGGGAAAAAGCTAGTCTGGCTTTGTTCAAAGGTTAAAGACAAACCCTCCATGGGCTCCTCTAGACCCCTGAAGGTGTGCTGTAGTGTGTCCTGAAAGTTGCGAGGTGGGGCCTCCGTTGACCGGACTTGTTTGTCCAGCACATCCCACAGATGCTCGATTGGATTGAGATCTGGAGAATTTGGAGGCCAAGTCAACACCTCAAAGTCGTTGTTGTGCTCCTCAAATCATTCCTGAACCATTTTTGCTTTGTGACAGAGCGCATTATCCTGCTGAAAGCCATCAGGGAATACCGTTTCCATGAAAGGGTGTACACGGTCTGCAACAATGCTTAGGTAGTCGGTACATGTCAAAGTAACATCCACATGGATGGCAGGACCCAAGGTTTCCCTGCAGAACATTGCCCAAAGCATCACACTGCCTCCACCGGCTTGCCTTCTTCCCATAATGCATCCTGGTGCCGGGTGTTCCCAGGTAAGCGACACACACGCACCCGACCATCCATGTGATGTAAAAGAAAACATGATTCATCAGACCAGGCCACCTTCTTCCATTGCTCCATGATCCAGTTCTGATGCTCACATGTCCATTGTTGGTGCTTTTGGCGGTGGACAGGGTTCAGCATGGGCACCCTGACTGGTCTGCAACTCTGTAGCCCCATAGGTAACAAACTAAGATGCACTGTGTATTCTGGCAATTTGAGCTACAGTGGCTCATCTGTTGGATCAGACCACACGGGCCAGCTTTCACTCCCCACATGCATCAGTGATTCTTGGCCACCCATGACCCTGTCACTGGTTCACCACTGTTCCTTCCTTGGACCACTTTTGATAGATACTGACCACTGTAGACCAGGAACACCCCACAGGAGCTGCAGTTTTGGAGATGCTCTGACCCAGCTGTCTAGCCATCACAATTTGGACCTTGTCAAGCTCACTTAAATCCTTCCGCTTGCCCATTTTTGCTGCTTCTAAACCATCAACTTTTAGGACAGAATGTTCACTTGCTCCCTAATATATCCCACCCACTAACAGGTGCCATGATGAAGAGATAATCAGTGTTATTCACGTCACCTATCAGTGGTCATAATCTTATGCCTGATCGCTGTATATGAAAGGGCCCTTAGGGATATCCTGTCTCTGTGACATCCTCCAGATCCAAGAGTAGAAAAAACTGTCTGAAAGTGATTGTTTAGAACAGCCTGAAGCCCGTCCTTTTGACTCACAGGGATTACTTAGAATACACTGACCTCATTATTTAAAACTTGTTTAATATGAGCATCCAAGGAAAAGCATAACTGTTCCCTTTAATATTCACTAGCATGTCACATTTGGCTGTTTAATGTGTACAAAAAAACTAAGGTGTAAAAAGGGAAGTTGTAATTTAACTAGGGGTCATTTACAAGTGTATTTCTTGGCTAAGAGCAGTGGAGAAATGCCACTGTAACTGCAAGGAGTCCAAGTATCTCCCTCTGTTGCAAACCCTGATGCCTGTTTTCACTGCTGGTAGAATGGTGTCAGCTCGAGTATCTAACTCAGAGTTTACCAGTTTATAATTAGGAATTATCAAAAACGAATAGTTATAAACAGCCTACAAAATGAAAAAAAAAAAAAGTACCTGATTTAAATGTGGCCTCTGTCCCCTTCAAAGTTGTCTCATTTGTGCAGCAATGAAACCTCGCAATGGTTTAATCAACATTTTGATCTCTCACGGAGACTCCTGTTCTAAACACTTCCAGGTTCACATTTGTGATTCTACTAGATCTCTCCCACTGTGTCAACATGCCTAAGCATAAGCACAAAGTTCAGGTCATTTGCACCAATTTTCCCACTCAGATGTTTCAGGATGTTGACAGTTTGACCCTGGGGGATGAATTTATGGTGCAAAACGTGTTAATGTCAAAAGAAAATTACAAGCATGCTCTGGGTCATACTCTTGGTCAGATGTGTCTTCTTCATGTTTGGAGTCTGCAGACTGCTCCGCAGGAAACTGCTGTTTGGTTTGAAATCCAGCTCTCATCACTGGTGATGATTCTGGACATTCAACCATAGCAGGAATGCTGTGAGCATTGTATGGCTGCAAAAGCAGACAACCTTGAAGGGGATAACATCTCAGTTTATGGGTTTTTTTCATACCTCATACAACTGAGATGTTAATAAATATAAAAAATGCTTTGCTTTATGTCAAAAAGTTGTTTTATAAAAACACTGACTTGTTATTCTGTTGCCTGTTTACGCTTCTAAACAGTTAATTTCCTCTGCCAGCACCATCTTGTTGTTATTACTTTCTCTTTATCTCTCCCTCTGATGTATCATCCAGGTCTAAAAGTCCCCATCATTAACAGGCTGGATGACCAAACTGTCAAGTGTAAGCAACCCACTTAATCCTCTGATGGGAATATTGGCTAACTTCCACACTCATCTGTCCGGATTAATGTCTGTCGCAGGCTGGTGTGTGTGTGTGTGTGTGTGTGTGTGTGTGTGTGTGTGTGTGTGTGTGTGTGTGTGTGGCAGCCACCATATCTGTCCTACAAAAGTTACGCTAGTCAAAGCTAAAGAAACTTTGTACTGTACGCTCACACTTTGCCTCTGTCCTGCAGATTAAAGGTGCCTCATAAGCCAAACAGGCATAAAACACTTTATATGAGCTCTTACTGCCTGTCCAAACAAAGGTGTTTTATGCTGCATGCATACTAAACATGGTTACATAAGGAGCAACGATCAATGTGACCCGTACAGCATCCATTTGTTTGTGCATGTAAATGCCATATATACATCTGGTCAACACATCCCACTGAAAGTCCTTGTTCCCTTAAAACAGACAACAAATTTAACAACCAAGAAAGATAAGGGTGAAAACATTACAAATATGCAAAACAGCCTTTTGAGGTCTTTTTGCACCTGCATTTCCACTGGAGGCAACAGCATCTAAGTGCCCTTCCAGGAAGATTACTTTACCCCTTCAATAAATCACAGCTCAGAGGAGTTTTACTTTTAAAAGTACCATAACACCATCACATGGTATTTTACATTGTTTTTTGCTACTGTTTTAACTAAAAATAATGTCAAATTTCTTTCCTAGCAGTTCTGATGAAATGCTGATTTCTGTTGATGTCTACTGGAATCCTGTACAGTGTCAGGCACTCTCTATGTTCAGGTTTCATTGACGAGAAATAAACAATGTGGTTTATTTAACACTTAAAGGCCTGTGGAGTTGTCTTTTAAAGAAGTGAGCAATGCTTCCCTTACTTAGACTTAACTTTGGCAGGTCACATAAGTATATTAACGCCCACCAGAGTACAGTATATTTATGACATTTTTGTGATTTATACCTTTTAATCTATCCAAGAGGACAATGCCATCCTGAATATACTGAACAGTTCCCTTGCTTTTACTTTGAAAGTTTAGTCTCCGCTAACCAGCAAGTGTAAACTTTAATTAATAATGAATAATTAATATTGCAAATTAGATATCTGCCCCAGTGACTGACAAACTATCAAAATTAAAGACAAAGTTCAATCACATAAGTCACATGGCTGCCTCATCCCTGAACATTGCTCTGCCAGAGGTCTCTTCCTGTTAAAAGGGAGTTCTTCCTCCCCACCTTTGCCAAGTGCTTGCTCACAGGGGATTGTCTGATCTCTCTAATATTGTAGTCTTTACCTTTAAAGGTACAGTGTTTAAAATCTCAACACTAGATGTCAGTAAATTGCAGATTGCAGTCAAATGAATTCTGTTTTCTTACCCCTCCCAGTTCAAGTGCATAATCCTAGCTACGGTGGCCACTGTAGGACAAACAACTCTGGTCGCAATTCATCTGTAGTGAGTGTATGCTGTCAGTCTGCTGTTTACCTCAGCTGTCAATACACTCGGTGTTCACATCTATTTACTCTGGAGGAGGCTGTAAAACTTTGTGAATAGAGTCTGATACGAGTCGATAAGCCAGTGAAGCTCACTTCTGACTGACAGTGATACTGAGAATATCCTGGACTTTTCTGTTGGTAAGCGATGCTGTTTTTGCTGCTGTTAGCCAGTGTTAGTAAAACTGTCTTTGAAGTGGATCTAACATTATTGGACTCTGACACTTAGTGAATAAACTTTCATACGATGTGAGATTGTAATCAAACTGTTTATGCACGTTTTCATGTGTTAGAGCCCTGACTTCAGTTCAGGAGATTAGGCTTGAAGTGAGGAGGAAGAGGATGAGGTGGAAATGAGGTAGGAGAGAGAGCAGTGAAGGAGGAGGAGACGACATAATGAGGAAGAGATTATTGAAAATATACATGTACAAATGTTAAATGGTCATTGTATTTAAGATGGCGAGGCAACATGGTGGCTTCCACAAACCGGTGCCTGCTCCTATGTGTTTTTAATGGATTAATTCTAAGTTTATGACAACATATCAATTTGTTGGAAGATGTAATTATACACTAATCAAGGTACATTTATGAGTACAATATTATTTTTTTCTGTTAAATAATCTCAAAAAATTACTTGTTGCACCTTTAAATATAAAGCACCTTAATGTGACTGTTGTTGTGAACTAGTGCTTTATAAATAAAATTTAATTAAACTCAGTCTCGATTATGCTTTTTCGGTTAACCATAAAACTGTCTACAATTTAGGAATTGCTTTCTCATATACCACTATCACATATCTCTATCACAATATCAATGTGAGTAGAAAAAAAGATATGCATGGATTATCCACAAGTCTGTGCAATCATACAGTTGATTAATGATGCCCCAGGTTACCGCTGACTGTTCTCTGATGATGCTTTCACAAATGACAGCAAGTTCAACAGCTTCAATTCCCAAAATCCAACCATCACAAGCAACATATACGAGGTAATTTAAGAATAAGAACCATGCTGCTTTCACTAAATCACCATGGAATGACTAGAAAATATTGATATAAGAAAAAAATTGTTAAAAATTTACATAAAAAGCAGAGACAGCAGGCAAAACAGGCTGAACAGATGCAAAATGTTGTCATTCGCCCTGGGAAGCCGCTCTGTCGAAAATAAGCTTCCGTTTTCATCATGCCGAGACTCACTGGCAGGACTGTCTCCTCTTGTGGGCTCTGACCCATGTTTTGAACTTTAGAATAAATTTATCTGGAAAGTGGGCGACTCAATTGTTTATGCAGCACAGGTTGAAGGAAAGACTTGAAAATAAAAAAGACAACAAAAAAAATAACAAGAATTGTTATAACAACAAAAAATGTACTTTTCCTCCTGCAGACAAAACTGATGCTAATTAAAATTATGAGGCAAATCAATTTGCAATGCTTATGTCTTTTAGGAAAAAGGTCATGCATTCAAATTCATCCATTTATATCTAACAAGCCTTTGTGCCAACTGCAACGTCAATAGTTGATTTAATCCATGAATAATTTCATCCTCAGAAAATCCATTTGCCATTGTCCCTCACTCTTTCTGTACTGCTGATGGAGAAGAGGTAAAGGAGACTCTGTCAGAGCAACCACAGCATTCCTGTGAGTCCTGATTGAAGGTGGCATTTTGCTGGCACAATGAGAAGTGCCACTGCACTACGTGTCTCTGCTGGATCCAGCAAGACAGGCCCAGACGCTGCATGTCAGCTGTAATCCTCATTATGCTAATGAGCTTAGGAGCTATCATCGCAGGTCAGATGGGAAAAGTAGCCCTAGCAGCGAGAGAAGGAGATAATGGGAGTGATTGGAGGTGCTAAACAAGTTGGAATGTGTCAGAGAAACAACCTCTTTAGCAGAGCACACGGCAGCAGGAGGAGGGACAGCTCTAAACTCTGGGGATGCTGCTCGGGAAAGGAAGTGAGGATGAAAGATGAGAACACAGAAGGATGTCTGTCTGTACCTGAAAACATATAATCATATGTCTAGACGCGTAGAAGAAACTTGAAAACAGCTAAACTCGGAGCCTTCCTGTGACCGACAGACACATCCAGATGCTGGTCAGCGCAGCAGATGGAACCGGCTGGTCTAGAAAAGACGCATCTGGATGGATTTCCCCAGTAGCCTCTAGCCTAAATCCCTGAATATGTCCCAAAAATATCACGCAGCACATTAAAAGCTTGGTACTCCATCTGACAGCACAACACAAAGTGATCACTTTACAAAATTCCCTGATATTATCTGCCATCCAAACTTGCAAAAGCAGCTCATGACGGCCACATAACAACTGACTAGACATCAGAGTGCATGGATTATTTTGGACATGGCGTCCAAACAGATTTCTGTTTGTGATTTTACTTGATCTTCGTCCACCATCTTATCGCTCTAACTGCATCATATAATGTGGAATGTTTAAGAGCGTTCATGTCCATTTCATGCCCACTGATGGCTCCGCAACGCCCTACAACGAGAATGTCTCGTACTAACTGAGCCCATGTGCGCAGAGGTGAAGCGCTACACTGCACCAGCCGCCCATATCTACACTTTCTTGGCAGTGTCAGGGCAACAAAGTCTACACACGCGCCCGTGTGCCATTTGATCACATGGATTAAACGCTAAAAGGTGGAAAGTTTGGTGGCAACAGTCCTTACCTCCCTTTTCTCTGAGTCACCGGTGCGTCGGAGCTCACCGGAGCAGCTCCGCGTAAATGTTTGGACACCCGCAAAGGACAGCAGCGGAAATATCGCTCCTGTTGTGCACCTGTTCAGTGAGAGAATCCAGCGAAACGAACTGTTATCATCGTCCTCCTTACACTGACTCAACATTTCTCCCCCTCCTGCCTGCTCCGCCCGTTCCTCGCCTCCGGTCTCCTCCCCTCACTCACCAGCGCGCATTTACGCAATCTCGAAAAACACCTCTTCCCCTGTGCCAGCTGTGCCTCCTCACCATCCTCAAGTGACAACACCCAAACCATCGGCACTTTTTTACTTCAAGATCCCCGTTCCTCCGTCGCAGCTTCTCCGCTGAGCTGCCCTGCAGATATGCGGCTCACGGCCAGCATCAGGTAACTCCAGACTCACCTGAAATGAGGGATGGTGCGTCTGTAGGTGAGGGTGCTCCAGAAGCTGCACTGCTGCCCCCATGTGGATTGAGGAAACTCTCGCCATCCACTTGAATCCACAAAACAAGTCAGACTCAGTATAAACAAGACTATCGACTACCAAAGGAGTTTAATTAAAATTCTCCGTAAAGTCTGTTTCGATTGTGTTTTAGAGGAGTCAGTAAATATTAAATTATAATAGACAAGATAAAATAGAAATGGAAACCCTTTTGAATCATACCCACTAAGGAAATAGAACATCTTTTTATAATTTATCCTGCTGTCCTTTAAATGAAAATGTCTTTATTATCATCAAATTTAAATCACTAGGATTTATCATGAGGGAAGAAGTAAGAAGATTGATAACTTAGGTGAAAGCAATATCACAGAGTAGCTAGGAACTAAAGTTATAAAGTGTAAGTGAAAAGTAGGAGAAAACTTGAATAATTAAAAGCAATTCCCTTCAGACTTACTGAGTAAATGTACTGAATGCTACTTTCTGTTACTGGGTTCTATAATATAATACCAAAAACTGTCGACAGATGGTCTAAATCATCTGTTTTAATCAATTCTTTTGAATTGGGGAAAAAAACGAAATAAACAAAAAGAAACAAAGAAACAAATCCAGCAATAAATAATCTAAGGAATCAACAAACTATTAACAATTTCACTTTCTGAACCCCTTCTGTGACTTAGCAAATAAACACTTCACTCAGATGGTTGGATCTCTCCAGCATTTTCACTTTCAAAACCTGTTTGAAAACCCATTTTTATTCTCTGGCTTTTAAATCAGAATGAGTTCCGACTACTTTTATTTGTGTTGTTTTCTCATTTTATGTTTCTTTTCTTAAACTCTCTCATTTTGTCCTATGATTTTAGATGTACAGACCTTTGGTCAACAGCTGTTGTTTTAAATTTGTGCTATAGAAATAAACTGACTTGACTACATATCCTGTAAATGAGGCCACTTACATTCATTTGTAACTCTTCAAACATTGTCTATAAACAGATCAGTGATATCTGTTATCATCAAATTCATTTCTCTTGCTTGCCAGCAAACACTGTCTTACCAATGGTGCAAAATATTGATTTTCTATAAAAGGGGCCACTTAAGAACTGACTTTCTGATTTGTTTCCATCAGAATGACAGACTACTATAAAGCACTTTCAGAATAAAGGTGTTTTATACACAGTTGGATGTCATTAGTATACGACTAGGAAAAGCAATGCTACTAATGGATAAAGTGCAGCAGACCAAGAACATTGAGTGGAAAAGAGAAAATGGCTAACAACACAAGAAAGCACATGCTGAAGAACTCAAAAATATCCTTGTGGTAGTTCCAGCTACAGTAGATGTTTCCAGGACCACATTTCACCATGACGACATGCACACAAATACCATAACTTGCATATTAAAGAAGCTGATGCAGAAACGCTTTAAACCTGCATTCTTTTAATAGCCAGGAGGGGGCCAATCATCTGGTTGCGAAGAGAAGTCAGATTATATACAGTTATGTGAAAAAGAACGTTTTCACAGGAGGCTATGCAGTCTGGTGAAAAAACTAAATCCAACCTTAGGGCTTTCAGTAAGGCCAGGTGCTGCTAATGAGTGGACTAACTCATCATCAATAAGTTTGGAGCGTTCAGGTGTGTGTAAATACAATGCTACAATCTTACCAGGAGTGGATGTCCCAGCAAATTCACCCTAAAGTCTGACCGTGCAATGCTCAGTGAAACTGTAAAAAAACCCCAAGAGCCGCATCTCAGACTCTACAGGCCTCAGTTATCATGTTAAATGTTAAAGTTCATGACAGCACAATTAGAAAAATACTGAACAAGTATGGCTTGTTTGGAAGGGTTGCCAGGAGAAGGAGGAGGAGTCTCTTCTCTCTAAAAACATGGCAGCGCGGTTTAGGTTTGCAAAGTTGCATCTGAACAAACCAGAAAACCTCTGGAACAATGTCCTGACAAAACCAAAGTGGAGATATTTGGCCATAATGCACAGCACCACATCTGGCAAAACCCAAACACAGAATACAAGCACAAACAGCTGCCAAGCACTGGTGAAGGGGGTGATGATTGGGCTTGTTTTGCAGCCACAGGACCTGGACACCTTGCAGTCATTGAGTCAACCATGAAGTCCTCTGTATACCAAAATATTCTAGAGTCAAATGTGAGGACATCTGTCTGACAGCTAAAGCTTGCCTGAAACTGGCTCATACAGCAGGACAATGATCACAGCAGCAAATCTACAAGAGTAATACTGGAAAATAAAAGAATCAAGGTGTTGCAATGGGCCAGTCAAAGTCCAGACCTCAACCTAATTGAAATGCTGTGACGGGAACTTAAGAGAGCTGTGCCTAAACGAATACCTACAAACCAAAATTCTTCCACAATGATGAGAGAGACTGATAAAGTCATACAGAAAACAATTACTTCAAGTTATTGCTGCCAAAGGTGGTTCCACAGGCTACTGAATCACAGGGTGTACTTAGTTTTTCACAGGACTGCAAAGAATCATGTGAAAAACTTTCTTTTTCATGTGACTAGAAAACTACTTGAAAACAGCCCTTCAGCTACCTTGAGCTATGACCTCAGTGAATACTTTTCAGTTTATGGTCTTAAATGCTGCTGGTAAGTCACATTCAGTTTCAAAACACTAAGATGATGATGGCTGACCACTAGGTCAAATAGCTACCTCCACTTTTTATCATCTTTAACAAATAGACTCACAACGTGAAAGCAATGCCAGCTATGATATCAAGACTGGTAAATATTTCATGTTTACACACAACATAAAAATGCTTCAAATGAAACATTCAAGTTTTATTTAAAAAAAGAAAACACTATACTTACTACTTACTAATGGGTCAGAGTACACCCATCATTAAACTGCGATTTTGGACCTTTATATGATCTTAACTACACAGCTGTAAAGTTTTCATGACTGTGCACAGATGTATGTATTAGTCTCACAAAAACATTAATAACATTTTGATTTTATACTTGCCCCTGAATTGGGTAAGCGGTTAAAAATGGATGGACGGATTTTGATTTCATTTCTGGTCTTATTTGCTGACACCACTCTACCATCAGCAACAGGAGGAGTAAATCAATCATCAGTATTTAGTATGTATTTGTCATCAATCAGCATCAGTCAGTGATACACTCCTGACTTGGCTTTTCACAAGTAGAAGTGTCTGACCTCTGCCATAATCAAACAGCCAATTACTGAAACGCTTTAGCAGAGTATAAGCAGAAGTACCTTACTAAAGCCTCACTTCTAACACCTCAGTTAAAGCCAGCTTTACAATGTAATCTCATACCAAACTACAGAGAAAGAAAGATTTTATTTCTCACGCACAGCCCTTATCATTCAGTGTTCTGATACCACTATTTTTCACAAGAAATAAGCTCTGGTATCTGCAGGGGTGTATGGGGTTATGAAGAAGATAACAATATTTTACTTTTAAAGTGAAGTGTCTCTGATGGTCACACCTAACAAAGTAAAATACTGTACCTACATACTGACTGCCATTGACACTTTGCACCGTGTCATTGATCATTACCAGGTCTCTCTCTCGCTCTCTCTCTCTCACACACACACACAGCTACTGATCATATACATGAGTCGTATCTGAAAATGTGTAATTACAGCATGCGATGGACAATATCAGTACAATGAAAGCTGCAAAATTATGTGAACGTACCTTGTTTGTATTACACCAAGAGTTGCGTAATGTTGCTGTGTGATTAGGTTTCATTATGCAAAAAAAAAGACAGCCTAACAGCTAATGAAAAACATTAGCATCTTATTTAACCATGTGGCAGCATTTGATATCAGGTAAAAGAAATTAAAACAAAGTTGGTTTATTTTTCAAAATTCAAGATTTCATGAAATGTGCATTTACATCATTTAACAACAGCTGTATGATGGGGATGTCACCTCAGTACACAGTTGTTCACTGCTGTGTTGGCTTAGTTTTTACTAGATTTATTGCAGACGTTTTGGTGCCTACTACAAAATATAGAGGCTTGGCCCCTTTGGGACATGGTCATGGAGGAGGGTGTTGCCCCTCCCTACCGCTCCCCGCTGGACGTTGCTGTCCTTCCCTGGGATGTGGGTGCTTGTTGGTTCCGGGGCACATGGCTGGATATTCTGGTGGTTCGGGGTGGCTTGAGCCTCTTCGGTGGTGGGGGGTTCTGCCGGGTGTCGGGTGGTTCTCGGGCGTCTGGGGCCCTGTTCTCGACTCTCAGCCTTTGGCCGTGAGTGCTCTGGGGCCTCTCTCCTTCTCCTGCTGGAGAGGGCGAGCAGTTGTTGTCGGGATGTGTGGCCTTGGGTCTTTGGTACTCTTGGGGGCTGCAGATGGCCCGGATCTCCTGGATCTTTCTCCGTCTGCCTCTGGCTTCTGGGGGGCGTTATTGTGGTTTCTCACCCTCAATATCAAGTACATTTTGTGACTGACAGACAGACAGACAACACAACAAGATTGTAGATTTGTCTATCTATGCATTTTGTGTATCTGTGCCTTTCATATTTTTCTCTTCCAGGTACTGTTTGTTTTTTCTCTTGTATGTTTTCTCTTACAGATGCAGCAGTTGGCAATCCATTTTGTTTTCCTATTTGTGCCCTATCCTTATATTATTTTTTCTCCTGTTTTCTCCCCTGCTCCTTTATCTCTGTCCTTTTCTCTCTCTCTCTCTCTCTCTCTCTCTCTTACCAGCTTAGACATTGTCATATTACACATGTACTGTAATAACAGAATTCATACTAATAGAAATGAATAAATAAACAGATACAAGAAACACACGAACAAGAGGAGCCTATAGAGAATTTAAAGAGCTCATCTTGGAAAAGCAAATGTTTGGTACAACATCACATTCAGATCATAATTCTGATTGCAAAAACTGCCAGACAGGACAGGGTTAAAAAAAAACAAAGAAAAACTTATTTTGATTTTAACAGTCACAAATGTATGCAATGGCTAATCTTTTAGTGTTAACTTTAGCAGCAACACTATTTGCTGTTTTGAAGTGGAAATGAAAGCAATAGTATGATGTCTACTCACAGTTTGAGGCATTGCGATCTGGTGCAGTGACAGGGCTTCCTGGACATTCCCACATTTCTACAAGGGTAAAAATTGAGAATACCACGTTTAATATACATACATTCTTGAAAAAAAAAACCCAAAACAAACCAAAATAACTATAACCAGGACTTAGGTATTAGGGTTTTTTTGTTTGTTTTTTTAATATACGACAGTGTGCGCACACTTTTTTCAATTCAATTCAATTTTATTTATATAGTGCCAAATCACAACAAAAGTTGCCTCAAGGCACTTTAAGTTTACTATTCCTTATTC
>VUQS01074462.1:0-16076 GCA_015108495.1 Heterochromis multidens | reverse complement strand
AATATGACCTTTAAAGGTCTCCTTCTGTGTGATTTCACCTCACTTCCTGTTTTATTTTGAAGGTTAGATCCTCCCAAAACCTTTCACCCAACACCTGTGGGGATAATGACCCATGCCTTTTTTCACACCTGGGCTCATGTGATGACTCACATGATCAATAGTGGGTTAATCACTCACATGATCAATGGACTCACATGATCAATAGTGGGTTAATGACCACCTCCTGAGAGACAGCCCCCACTAGGGTTTAAATACCTGGGACTCTCCACCATTTGGTTTTAGAACTGACAAAGCCTTTTGGATGAAAGGTGAAATGTCTTCAAACAACTTAAAGAAGTCCAGCTGCCTTCTTTCAAACCCTTAGACTACCATGTCCTGGATGACTGAGAACCTACACAGACATACTGTGGAATCTCTTTGAAAGCAAGGTATGTGAAACTGCTAGGCCACCAAATTTGTCTTTTCTGATGAGCTCTGAGTTCATAAGACATTAGATTATTTTTATGTGTTATGGTCTGCAGAAACTCTACATACAGTGCAGCTGTTTCTTTCAGAACTGAGGGATTGTTTGTCTGTACAGCCAGGTAACCCCTTTTGTTCTTAACTTACATATTTAAATGTAATGTGCACAGGAAATGTGAGAAATCAGATGATTGTTGTGCAAGTGCACACAAAGGGAAAGGCATTTGTGATGTTTGTTTTTTTCCCGTTGCAACTTCCTATCATGCACATATTTGAAGAACTTTGTAATGCAAGTAACAGCATGATTGTACCTGTATTGTAATGTGTTGCTGAATTTTGTAAAGTAGTGCTTTACTTTACTGCATTATCAAAAAATGTGATATGATTACAGTAATGCATTACTTTGGAACAAATTACATCCAACACTGTCCAGCAGAAAGACCAACACTGTCATGCCAATGGTTGGCAAATTGTCTGTTTTTGTGATGAAACCATTTCCAATATTCACTCTAGCTCTGATTTGACCTCAACCAACTCCTGATGAAAAAAAAGGTTATGTGGCTTTTCAGATGCTAATCATCATGTCATGTTCACCAGCATATCTGTCTTTTTGAGCTGGAGGTGTGTAGCAGCTTTACCGAAGCTTCCTTAATTAAAAACAGTGGAGATAAACCACTCTGTAACTGTGCCATAAGGGAAATATGTTAAAAATGGCAAAAATGTGAAAATGGTTGCCCTGTAGATCCTGATTCTTTATGGTTTATTCACTATGTCAAATCTTTCTCCAAATGGGTACACCCCTCTGTGGTCAGGGTTTGGGTGGGGGTATGGCTGGACTAGGCCAGTAGCTCTACAGTGGGCTGCTTCCCCCTTTCTCACACTACATTTTTACTGAAACAGCAATAAGAATCTGTTGAATTGTGCATTTAGGCTTTAACAACATGGTCTTAAGGACATCTGATGCATGCGGTGTGGTGTTATTCCTATATTTCCTTAAAATCAGACCTTATTTAATCTCATTCTGATTAAATACTTGACAGCCTTATGTATCATGAAAACACGTTACTTTTTAAAATTCTGTAGCTAAGACTCTCTTTTAATTAAAAAATACTATTATCATCTGTAACTTTAACAAGCTTGTTGAGCCCAGCAGTTTTGTTAAGAACTAGACGAGTCGTACTTCGAGGAAAATACAGAGAAAGTACTGAGTCAGCCTCCTACAAACTACATTTATTTAAAAATGCATGAATTATGATTATAAAAGCAGGGTAATTTTCATATTGCTCTCTGTGGTGAGCAGATATGCTCATTCTGCCAGAGCCTCACAGCTGATAAAGCCTCGCAGTTGGGTGATAAGAGTTAGCAGAGATACCGCAGCTAAACACAGCTCACCCTCTCCGATTTATGACGCTCTGCTCTGTGGAATAATGTGTGTTTTTAATGTAAATGTGCATTATGTAAACTCAAAGGGTTATGTTGAGGATTCATTAATCTTTCCATTAGTCAGACAGTTATTAATTTTCGTTTAAGGTGCACAAAGAGGGACTGTTGTGTGAAATCGCAGCCTATTTATCAGCTGAAACCAGGAGGGAAGATAACTGTTCAGACCCAAAAAAGGTGTGTACACCCAGATTAAAGGAGCACACCAGGGATTTAAAAATGAACAAGCCTACAATCAGTTTTTACATTTCTTCCATGTAGCTATTTCTTAAACCATGAAAATCAGTGTGTACTTAAATCATTTTACACATTAAAATCTGTCAGATCATTTTGATTAGTACAACATAGCCCATGTCAACAGCTGTATAATTTTTCACTCAAAGTATGTTATGAACAGCAGGCTGCATTCATTTTTTATTAATAGTTTTGATCATTAAAGGTTAAATTGGAATTTGGCAGGTGGTAGGTACCTTAAGATGAATGTTATAGCGTTGCAACAGGGAAAAATGACGTTGCATTACGTAGATTTGGCTGTGATCAGCTGATCTGTGGTGCTGCTGCTCTGAAGTTTGCTGCTCTTTCTGGACTCTATTCAACAATATAAGAGCAGATGCTACATGAGCTATCATGGCTGCTTTCAAAATTTGACAGCATAAAGTTAGAATATAGGTGGAATATGGATATTAAAATGATTCTAAGGAGCATCATAAACTTAAATTCAAATTGATGACTGCAACTTTTGACCTTACTTAACAAGTACCATGGACACTACAGCCTCCTCTGCATCAGTCCAGCACACACCATTACTGTAAAATTTACCACAGGAATCCATCAACTTTAGCCTGAACTTATTTATTACCCAGTAACACTTTTATAATAACCTCTTCTTCTTCTTCTGTTTTTCCCTCTTCTTTTTCTTTCAGCTGCTCCCTTTAGCGGTCCCCACAGTAGCTCATCTTCCTCCATCTCACCCTATCCCTAGCATCTTCCTCTGTCACACCAACCCTCTGCATGTCCTCCTTCACTACATCCATGAATCATCTCTGAAGTCTTCCTCTTTTCCTCCTGCCTGGCAGCTCCATGACTTTCATTCCTCTTCTCTCCAGAGCATACCTCCACCTTACCAGGCTCTCTTCCACCTGCTCCCTACTCTCACTACAGATCACAACGTCATCTGCAAACATCATAGTCCACAGAGGCTCCTCCCTGACCTCATCTGTCAGCCTGTCCATCACCACTGCAAACAAGAAGGGCCCTGATGTAATCCCACCCCCACCTTGAACCCATCTGTCACTCCTACTGTACACCTCACCACTGTCTCTCTGTCCTCATTCATGTCCTGCACCACCTTCACATATGTCTCTGCCACTCTTGACTTCATCACGCATTACCACAGTTCCTCTCTTAGCACCCTATCTTCACCCTCCATCAACACTCAAAGCAAACATCACATCTGTAGAGCTCTTTCTCAGCATGAAGCCATACAGCTGATCAGTGATCATCATCTCTTTCCTTAACCTAGCTTCAACAACTCTTTCCCATATCTTCATGGTATGGCTCATCAGCTTTATCCCTCTGTAGTTACTGCAGCTCTGCACATCACCCTTGTTCTTGAAAACTGGTACCAGTACACTTCTCCATTCCTCAGGCATCCTCTCACTCTCCAGGATTGCGTTAAACTATCTGGTTCCCTCTCTCCTAGATATCGCCATACCTCCACAGGTTTGTCATCTGGACCAACTGCCTTTCCACTCTTCATACTCTTCATAGCTGCCCTCACTTCCTCCTTTCTAATCCTCTGCACTTCCTGATTCATAAACTGTCTTCTATCCGTCCTCCTCTTGCTGTCATTTCCGTCGTTCATGAATGAAGAAATCTTCTCAACACATTTTCCTCACTCATTAGTACATTTCAGTCTCTATCCTTAATCATCTCTAACCTGCTGCACATCCTTTTCAGCTCAATCTCTCTGCCTAGCCAATTGATACAAGTCATTTTCTCCTTCCTTAGTGTCCAGCCTCACATACAACTCACTATAAGCCTTTGCCACTTCTCTCTTTGCTGTACACCTAGCCTCCTAGTACTCCTGTCTACTTTCTTCATCTCCCTGACTATCCCACTTTTTCTTTGCTAACCTCTTCCTTTGAATACGTTCCTAACTTTTATAATAACCATTGGTAATATGGTAAATGAGAGCTAACTAAATGTATTAAATAATTATTTTACTGTTAACAAAATATTAATTATAATAAATAATACTTACTATATTTATTATAAAAACTAATGCCATAAACATAAATGATTATATTATGTCAACTGGCTGATGTCCTTTGGCATCAGTCCAATAGTGAGACAAATCTCATTCATAGTCTTGCAGTTTATGACCTCTCAGTGATGGCTTCATTTTTCAGCCCCAGAGAGAGATGGATACTTGATCTTTATTTTACCCGTTAGGGTACTGCATACATATCTTATTTGTCCTTGTTTTTGACTCTGAGCTATAACACAAGCTCTATTATTATAATTATTTATTTATTTTTTTGCCTATCACTATCTATACAGTAAAATATTAACAAGTCATTTTGTGATGTACATTGAATAAACTGAAGTGTTTCACTTCCTGTTTCTTTTGTTTTTCAATACGTCCAAAAGATGAAGAATAAAATAATGACTATTTTTGGTTAGTTCAGAAAGAAATACCTTTTCTTTTACTTCCCACTTCTAATTCTCTTGGTGACATGGGCTGTTCTCCACAACTCTTGTTCAATAATTTTGTCAGCTCCTACTCTGTGTTCTTTAACCTTTTAATATCCATCAGGTTGCCTGTAACCTATTTAGGGTTGTGTTTAGGTTCACACCTACCCCTTTTAATGGAATTTCACCTATTTGGTATACTCAAATGGAAATCTTATTACAGAAGAGCTGTCAGGCCAACAAACATAATAGAGAGAGACTTGATTTGAAAGGTAATGTCTTCTCGTTTCTGAAATGCTATTGTTTTAGCATGTGGCTAAAATACAACCTAACCCCAACCATTGGTGGTTGGCTGGTGATTTGATGTAAGAGATTAAATCACTGGTTTAACCCTCCTCCTCCCAATCTGGGGATTTTGTTTGGTTTGTCTTATCCAAAGTTTCCATTGCCATCTACTTGTTGTGGTCCAGTTACCTTCTACCTTCTTCTGGACGTTCACATTTTTGCAATATAATATGAAAAATATTTTCCTTTTGTCAATGCAGTGCACTTGCACAGAAATTAGACAGTGATTGTGTTCTTAAAACTTTACCCAGTGCCACTAGAAGTTAAAGGTTATTTCATGTCATACCTTGTAAAAGTCTCCACATCAAAGCAAACAGACCACTTTAAAAACAGACAGAACAGAATGTACAAAGAACGAGGTACAATAGTACATCATTTCAAAGTATGCAGCCCCATACAGAAGCCATAAGTTAAAAACTTTTTAAGGTCATAGTATTTTTTCCTTTTAATTTTCAGAACTAAAGATCAAACATATCAGAGCTATTATCATAGGTCAATGCACATCAGACAGGTTGTGAACTTCAAAGGCTCTCCTCTCTCAACTTGGCATGGAGGACAAACTCTCTCTGCCAATACTTTGTCCAGGGATGGGAGGGAGTGATGTCAGCGGTTGCTGTCTGCGCCTCGGCTTGCCGCCCAAATCTGTTCAGATCAGCGCCAAGACTGGACTGTTTTCCATAACTCCCCCTCACATATCAACATG
This sequence comes from Heterochromis multidens, assembly GCA_015108495.1. Lineage (NCBI taxonomy): Eukaryota > Metazoa > Chordata > Actinopteri > Cichliformes > Cichlidae > Heterochromis > Heterochromis multidens. Next base: position 10,432 of record VUQS01074462.1, on the reverse strand, counting down.
GCTTAAGCGCTGGTTTGTGCTCTGGCTGCAGATGAGGTAAACCGTGGCCGCTGTGTCCTTTGTTTACATCATTAGAGACGTGTGATGCACTCTGAGCCGCAGACATGTGGGTCGCTCCCAACCGTCTGTGCTGAGGGAAAGCTTTGGAACATAATTCACCTCACTGTGAAAACATCTAAAGGAAGATGCTTTTACTAAACACACATTTTCCTACCTTTCGTTCCAGCAACTTCTAAGTTGGCCCTTAATCTCTTCTGATGAGAAGTTAGAACATCAGTGACTGCTGTGGTTAAATGGTGAGAACAGTTTCCCACCATCCTGCTGTCGTTCTTTCTTCTCCTTCCCTTCCATGTGGCTCATGCTCTCACTTCTGTTTCTTTCTCATGAACAGTTTACTAATGCAACATTTAAAGTCAAATATGATCATAACCAAACCATCATGCTAAAGTAATGTAAAGTTAGGCATAGGTTAATTCTCATTTGAAGCTTTATATTTTTATTCTGGGACCACAGTAGTGAAGCTATACATGAGTCACAATTTAAAAAAAATTTATCTGTCCTATACCAGCCCTTTATGCAGCCCTGTAATTCATCCTCACTACTCTGTGTCGAAGTTCAACAGTACGTCTCAGTTTTTCTATGAGAAAGAAATGCTGCTGTAGTAAATGAAAGAAGTCTGTCAGTACAAATAAATAATAAATGTATAAACTTATAGAAAAAGTTCTGGTAGCTCACTGCCCAGACATAATTCACATTCATTCACAGAAAATGTCCTTTTTTTCCCCCTTTGTGGACCCATTGTAAAAAATAGAAATTTCAATAGTTTTTTCAATAGAGAAAAAACAGGAACTTTTCTGTGTTTTCATTGTTATTGTTTATCTATTACTTAATTACTTGTGTGACACTTGCAGATGCTTTGGTGTAAGATTTAAACTCGTACAGTGAGAAGTGCAATATTTCCCCTTTGTAGTAGAGGAAAAGCAGAAAGTTTCCAAAAAATGTGGAAAATAAATAAATTACTCACAGATTTCTACTGTTCGTTCCAGCATCTAATTCGTTCTCTTCCTTCCCGTCTGTCCCTTCTGACTTTCGCTGTTGTCTGTGTGCTTTGGTCAGGCATGCTGCTTGGCAGCACAGCGTCGAATCTCACCTCTCCTTCCATTTGATTAAATCATAGCATTAGTAGAGAGACAGGTCCCGCAGAGTCAGGTGCAGAATTATTAACCTTTGCTGTCGGAAGGACGACTCTCTTTCTTTGCAGGCCTGCGGTGAGACGACTGGCCAAGATGGACGCTCCGGTTCACAGTGCGTGGCTGGTGTGTGTGTGTGTGTGTGTGTGTGTGTGTGTGTGTGTGTGTGTGTGTGTGTGAGAGTGAGAGAGAGAGAGATGAAGCTAGGTGGGATGGTCAGCTCACTGCTCAGAATGAAGTCAGAAGATATTTAAGCTGCTCGATCCTCACTGCCGGTCACTCCCCGTCCTCTCAGATCAAGGACGAAAAAAAATCATCACATATTTTTCTTTTTTTTTCTCGAGTAATCTGGATTTTAATCCCTCAAACAACAAATTTAACCTCTTCATTCTTCCCAAATGACACCTTTATAAATTAGAATCACACAGCAATTTACTTTTTTCCATCAGCTTGATTACACTGCTGTAAAACTCGGCATATCCTTCTGGGCAGTACAAACACATATTTTTATTTATTTTATTCATTTATTTTTAATGAAGCTGGTTTTAAATACTGTAAAATGTCCACTGTGTTTATTTCATTCTCAGCTTTTGCTGCTTAACATGTTTCAAGAACTTCCACAAGAAAAAAACTAGGAGAAGACTCCTGGAAGTTTTGAAGCTGTGATAACACTGCTGGTGAAATAAAGCTACAATCTGACCTCTGACACTGGTCACTGTGTGCTGGGCGTGATGTGTGAATTGAGCTGGCTCAAAGAACTTCTGCATACTAAAGAAGTCCCACTCTCTGCCCTTGTGCAGATATAGATTTGATGGCAGTAAATACCTCTCTGTTAGTATTAGGGATGTCACAGGACTTTGAGCCACTTTACACCATCCACCATTTTGATTTCAGGCACGAAGCGAGCGGCAGCTTCGACGAGCACAACCAGCTGCTTCTTCTGCACACATGGAGGCTTCTGTTGGGGTTTAATTACACTTCTAACATCCAACATTTGGAAACAGGTGCCATTAAGAGAGTGCGCCCTGATGTATAAATCCTGACCAATCAGCATGCAATAGCAGAATGCATGTTGACTGGTAAAATTGCTTTCCATCTAAGAAATGTCTGTGTTTATTTATTTAAATTTGTACATATTATCAACACTGTATTTATGAAAACCTAAAGTGGGCTTATTGTCTAGAGGCAGTTGTAAATAAATATTACAGCTCGATTCACTGCAATGATGCAACAAACATATCTTTCCATGTTCTCACTCACAAGCCCAGAGATGATGTTGAGTGCTCAGTCACAGTGCTTGGTCATTTTGTAACTTGTAAATGTAGCATTAGGTTTCAGTTTTAATTTTTTTTTACTCTCCACTAGAACCCTGAGAACTGTGTGTTTCCAGTCTGTTGTGTTAAATTTTCCCTTTATGTTTATGAATGACGTGAAAGTTTTGAATTTCCAGCTGTTTGGATCACGTTGCTGCTGTTAATGAGTCATCAGGTATTTGCAGCTTTATTTTGTCCATCTTTTTTGCTACCATGCCTCTCCCTGTTGTAAGAGAGGCTCCCTGGCCAGAGAATTTGCTTTGAAAGAATCCATTTAAACACAATAACTATTTTTTACCATCAAATTAACTGTGGCACTTTTCTGACTGATTTTCCTCACTCTGAGTGTACCTAGCAGCTCTGCATCTAATATGGCTCAGACCTGACTGGATGCAGAGTTGTAATTAGCCTATTAACAGTTAACAGGCAGGTTTTTTTCCAGCAAAGGCCACACAGTAAAAACATTTAGACTGTAACTGCTGGAACAGACTGAAATAATCAGCTCTGGTTTACACAGATAATTGCCTGTTACACAATAAGAAGGACAGAGTTTGTGACATTGTTTGTGACACTTTGACACATCGAGCCGTGGATGAACCAACAACCCACGCCGAAGACGAAGCTGCTGAGATCAGGTCCCTGCTGCAGGGATCCAGGTTACCAGCAACCAATTAGGTAATGAATGAAGCTCCAGACTCTGGGCTTAACGAGACCTTGAGCATGTTCCGACAGCCTGCTGATGGGTTGGCGTGTAATGCGGAGGGCTTGGCGATAACAAGGGTGTGCCGTGTTTGTGACAGTACGATTTGTGGTGTAACCTCCTGAACCCAGAGTTCTCGTTTAAATGCCTCCATCATATTAAACATTTAAGGATATCGATCACAAACATATATTTTCTCATTCATAAAATGTATTCAAGCAACACAATGTTACGCTGCATCAAATGCATGTGGATATAAAAATACTGCATACACCACAAATTGTAAAAAGTCCCCTGAAACGTCAGCCTCACATATCTTAACCTTTAGAAACCTTTGTGTCTTCAGTGCAACATATAAATAAAGAATTGCATGAGATGGAAACAAAGTTTGACCTTACAGCATAAGGTTGCAAAAATTCTGCCCCTGGTGGATCCACCAAGGCTGAGGAGGGTGAACCTGGGTTTATAACTTTTTGATATAGTATACAGTATATACACTGACTGAGTTTGCAACATATTGGAAAAAAAAAGGAAACATTTCATTATGAAATATATGGTTTCTTAATAGCAAAAACAGTATGTAGAGCAATGATTATCGGTCGGTACTGTATAGTCAGCCAGCAGTGAGAAGCTTTGTCCACAGGCTTGTGTGTATATACTTTAGTAGCTGTCTTCTTTGGCTTTGGAGGAGATTTAAACTGTGTTGCTGCTTCACTGAAGATCCATTAAACATTTTTGGAAGTTAATGTGATCCTAAAGAAGCCATTGTTCTTTAGCTCCCCCTCCCTGAGCCTGGCTCTGCTAAAAGGGAGTTTTTCCTTCCTACTGTTGCCAAATGCTGCTCATAGGGGATCGTCTGATTGTTGGGGTTTTCTCTGTATTATTGTAGGGTCTTTACCTTACGATATAAAATGCCTTGAGATGACTGTTGTGATTTGGTGCAATAAATGCAATTGAATTGAATTGAATTGAATTGATGTTCAGTGAACTGCAGTGTATTTCTCGAGCACATGCTCACAATCCATGTGTGAGCTGCGCATCGGACAAAACAGTGACATGCAAAAGACTATCCTGAACTATGATGATGCACTATTGTATATTTTGTATTTCATGTATGTTGTACAACTACTGCAAAAGCAGCATATACACTGTATAACTGAGTATCTGTATAATGATCAAGCTCTCTTGGATGTGACAAAGCTACCAATGTCACATAAAAATGTTAGTTATACAACTTTGCTTTGTGTCATCACTTGATTTATTGATGGCTAAAATCAATACCACTTGACATTACACACAGTGTCATGGATCATGTTGGCTGGTGAAGTAACTTGCCATACTAGTCCTGTAGGATTTCCACTCAGATATGATTTTGCTAGTGAAAACGTTTCAGCATTTTCATCAGCAACTGTAACTTAGCTATGCTGCACAGACCTGGTAATATTTAGTTCATAACATCAGCTGATAAAGTAACCTGATACCACATAAATTCCCAGAGTCTGGACGAATCAGCCGACCTTATCTGCATAAGACAGTATGTGAGAGAGCTTGTAATTCAGTGATATGTTCAGGAGCAAGAACAGATCCAAGACAAAGTTTGAAAACCAGCTGATCACCATTTGTAAGCATAATATTATGAAAATGTGTACATATAGAGCTGAGAGCTGGAGCAACAGTGAACACAGCCTGTGTACTGTTGTATTCCAACTGCTTCACTCTCACTTCTGGCAGGTTCTTTGAAAAGTAATCCAGTCTCAGCAGAGACAGATGAACAAATTTAATCAGGTATCCTCTTCCCTGTTACCCCTGGCACTGTGGATCGGGGTCATGGTGGAGGGGTGCATGTGTGTGCGCTTCACTTTAAAGGAAAACAGCACGGAAGACGACTGATGATGCTCTAAGGTGAGTGTGAGGGGGACTCAGGTGGTGGGCTGATGCATGATGGGAGTGACGGCAGCTCAGGTGGGACTTAATTCAGTGTCAAATGAGACGGAGAGACGGGGGAGGGGTGATATAAAGTCCTGCATCAGTACTGCAGCTGAGCCCTTCTGATACCTCTGCACATAGATCACACTGACAGGTCAGACTGAGTCTCTGTACAGCTACCACAGAAAAAACAATCACATGGAAAATAGAGGAAAAGACTAATAGTGTATGATAATACTGCATGGAAATACATAGGTTTACTACAAATACTATCAGTACACAAAGTAAAAAATGATGACACCCATTACTTTAACACAGTTCTGTATTTAATTAAAGATTCTGACTTTTCCTCTCCACTCTGACAGAAAGACAGCAGCTGCTCACTGACGACTTCCAACATGGCTGCCAGAGGCAGGAGGGGTTACATCAGCTGAAAGGTTTCTATTCCTGAAACTGTGTCAAACTGCTGTTTTACAAAACAAACAGCACATTAAGCAGAAGCAACATTTCACATAATCCCTAATCCACTCCTTTCATTTGTTCCTGTGTGTGTTTGTGTGTTCTTGTGCTTCCACCTCTCATTTTAGTCTTACAGAGTGAGGACTTGAATGAGGACATGTCGGCCAGTCGTTACTTCCTCAAGGCTTCTTTAAGATGACGCATTAGAGCAGAAATAAGTTGCTAGAGAACGTACAGTCCATACAAATATGGAAGTAAAAATAAGCATCTTAAAAGGAAAAATATGTACAAATGCCAAAATTCAATTCCATGCCAGGATTTATCCAAAGTCTGTGATTGAAGGATTAAGAGAATAATAAGGATTTTTTTTTTATTGCTTTGATGGTTTTGTATCTCCTTTCCTGTTTCTGTTAGCATATTAAAATGTATCTGAGCATCATGTCACGATTTAAATACAAAGTATAGTTGGTCCATGTTCAGGTCATTTGTGTAATTGTTTGCCTTTAGCTCTGCTAAATGTTTATAGAGGTTCTTGTTGGTTGTTGCTTGTTCTGAAATTCCCCATTGTCAAATCAGGGGTCAGCAAAAACAGACCAGTCTTCTATTTATTTATTTATTTTAATTTTTGTTTTACCTTAGCTTTGGGTGGTCATTTTACATAAAACTGGTTCATAAAGTTTTTGTATTTTTTAAATAAAATACCAGTACAGAAGAAACAGGTCCAGCATCAGCATTTATTTTCTTCTTCTTCTGCCTGTGATTCACACAGACCTACACAGAGCATGCGATGTAGCCAGTAAAAATATACACTGTCCTATACATCTGCTCTGCAAGGATTCTTGAAATTCACGAGGGTTCTTAACTGTCACATATTCCAGATGGTTTGTAAAGGTTTTGATGTTCAGAAATGACTTGTAAAGTCTTCTAACATTTCCCCCAAATCCCTGTGAAGAACCTCCCTAAAAAAGTCTTTCAAAGGTTCAAAGTCTGTTCAGAAAAGAAGGAAGTTATTGTTCCAAGTTAAAGAGGAAAGGTTCTGACAGGGTAAGTAGAAATTTCTCTGAAACCTGCTGCTGTGCACTGAAGAAGAGCTCCAAGTTGGAGTTCATATTTTATCACTCAAACATCTGATCCCATGTACAGTGCAGTCAACATATGGCAGTGGGCTCCTTTGCGCATTGTCTGGGCTCACCTTGAAGCCCTCACAGTATCCCTTAAGCTGAAAGCAATCAGTTCAGGCGGTGTAACATCTGGTCACGATGCATCCTCCTGCATGTTTCCCTGTGCAGGTGTTCTGGACATGTGCAGGAGTAGAGGGGTGGGGCTCTCTCTTAAATGACTAATCCATTGAATTCATTCTTACTTCCTCTTTCTTTACTCCTAGCTTAAAATTGTCTATTGCTACTTAAAATTCACAAAGCTAAAAAAACATTTTGAAACCAGCCTTTCCTCCCAACAGCTTGCAGCTCTATTACAGTGAACAGTTGCCTGTTCATACAGCAGGCCAGGAATTTCATTCAAGGACACAGGTTTTCAAGGTAACCTGAAAACATCACTTTTTAACTTTCCAGACAGAGAGAGATGTCTTCCTCAGGAAGGAACAGATAGCAACACAATGGTGAGATTTATGTCTGTACTTTCTAAGCCCAAAGTATCAGAGGGCCTTTCACTTCCACCTGATAAGAAAGAACCTTAGACCAAGTCTCACCCTGACTCTCACACCAGGAGAAAGAAAGTTAGATTTTCTTATTCTGATGTAGGAACCTTTCAGGTTTTCAGTGGATATGATTTTCAGAAGAAACAATGTGCCATTTATCATTTGTTTAGTCAGCGACTCTATCAGACACAAATGATTCCTGTTTAACATCTGCACTTTTTTCTCCCACCACACACTTGATACACTTAATTACCTTTCATCGTTGAGACTAGGAAATGTTCTTTCTTTGTTATTTCATTTGTCAGCTTTTACTTATCAAAAGTTAGACTTTAAAAGGAACTTTATGTAAACCTGTAGTTTTATTATATTATGATAAATGTTTAAGCCACAGGCTATTAGTAGTTATCTAGGAATTTTTTTGTGAATCAAACCTGTGCTGTATGCATCCTGTTTACTTAGTGAAAGTCTTTTAGAAATGATCTTTTGTTAGTTAAGAATATTTATTTCATTTGAAGATATCATATTATTACACAAGATATTCAGATGTAGTCAGATTATGCTATTCACAAAAAACATAAATATGAAAAAACAATAACTTGGTCATAAAAATGCAGCTATTTCTTTATTTCAGAGTGAGGGATGAAATTAATAGTCTTACAACATGAGGAAAGAAATTACTCCAGAGTATGGCATTATGGCAGCAGATACTTCTATATTGGTTGCCAGATGACAGCCATGGGGGATAGGCTGTGGCTGTGGTGGGTATTGTCTTTTAGTATCCTTTGTGTCTTTGCAGACACCTCACCAGTATCACTGATGCTTGGTAGATGGATGCTCTTCTGGCACTGTACATCTTATAGCAGTTTGGGACGTTTCCCATTAGGATGATTTCCATTGCTCCTCTGAAGTTCATAAGAACTTGGTAAATGTAAATGATGTTATGCTTGAAGTAATCTGTTATTGTCTTGACAGAGTAGAGTTTAAAACGATATAAATTTCACTAGTTTATGTGATGATTCAGCTCTCTTCATTGGCAGAAAATACTGGGATGTCCTCAGGTGAACGTCTCAGTAATTCCTGGTAATAAAAGGAGCTGATTTACTTCATGCTTCTGGTTCAGTGTGTTTCTGCTCTGTCCTCTGTCTGTTTTATTCCTGGTGTTATTCATATTCTTGGTTTTACATGAATCAATATTTGAGTCTTTTGCTTGTTCTTTTTGAAGATTATTGTATAAAACTTCAACATAACAACATTTTTTCCACAAGCCAAAAGGTTAATCGTAACCTCAACCTGTAATGTTGCATACCTGGTGAGTCATAATGGACTGAGGATCAGTGTCAGATGCCAACCTCTGCCTGCCCCACAAGCCCAACATCACACGGCTGTGCACCCATCTGACTCTGCTCCACCAACACTGGAGACAAGACCACCACCAGCTGAGACAACCTGCTGCTACTTGCCTCATCCAAGGAGTTCCAGCTCACTAGGAAGCTGCACAACACCGACCTGTGACACAGCAGTGGAGGTTCCAAATAAAAGCAACCAGCCTGCGACTGTGAAGCTTTAGGCAAACAAACGTCTTTTGATCGATGTTGTTAGACTGAACTAGTTATAATTTCATCTTAGAGAAGATACCTTGTGATCCTTGAAGATAGCTTGTGAGCTAAAGCCTACATCTTTCTTCCTATCATTACATTTTATTTGCCATTCTGTAAATTCTGACCCTGTGATATTTTTATGTAGTGAACCCCTCCCAGTTTTCTAGAGCCCCTTTATAAAGTCCTGATCTGGTTTGCATTCCTTTCATCTACAAGACGGAGACCTCTGAATCAGTAAAGATAAGTACGACAAAACTGTGTAGTAATCGCTGTGCTGCTGCAGCTTTTAGGGGTGTTCATGATATTCTGACCATCTGATTAACCTCATATTCACTCCTCCCAGCTGCATGGTCCCTTTCCAATCTCACAAGGTTTTGTGAAGCCTGTACATGAGTTGAAAGTGAACTATAGAGTGATGTATGGAAAGAAAGGGAAAGTGTGTGGCAGTCTGACTGATGGTGCAGTCATGCAGTAAATGATGTTGGTTTAAGGCATCATACCGGGGTAGATTGCCACCTCCTCAAGCCTACAAACACACACATACACACACACACACACACACACACACACACACAGTCAGACTTAATACACAGCCGCCTCTTAATGATAATGCTCTTTAAATGGCTTTATTGATTTTAATGTAGCCTACCACACATATATTTTATGAAAGTCAATAAGATAAGAGGGCCACCTTCCTAATGTAAATAGCCAGTTGAAAGTCTATTAGAATGGTTATCGATGGAGGAGTGGTAATTACCTGCTGCTGCACCATGCTCACTCGCTCTTTATCCAGCCATGTCTCAGCCTGACACTTTAAAGCTACAATGGAGCCGAATATCATGGGGGAAGCTGGTGAATATGCAATGCAAATCACTGCCCACAGAGTCCATGTGCTTTTGATCAATACAGTGAGTTTGGACTGCAAGTAGTTAGACTGCAGTTTCTAACAGAGTGAGGCATCTCTTCAGTACCTGGAGGTAAGAAAAATATTTTTATACATACACTTAAGCTGATTTTCCTCCCATATAATTTTTTCTGTCTCACTATCACTACTGCTGCGGATGATTCCTCTACTACCAGTATTGCTTAGAGCCAGATATCCATCCATTTTGCACCACATATCCAGGGCCAAGTCAGGGTCTCTCTATTTTGTCTGTGTCAGTCAAGCTGGGAGGAAGGTCCAAGCCCAGCCAAAAATGAAATTCAGTACGTTCTGGACCTGAGAGCAAAGCTACACACATTGGGGAGGTTATCACGGGAGAATTTGCTCCAGGCCCAGGAACGTCAGCAGCGCCTGTACAACAGAGGGGCTAGGCTCAGACAATTTTCACTGGGAGACAAAGTGCTTGTGTTGCTCCCTTCATCTAGCTCCAAATTACTCGACAAGTCGCAAGGACCCTTTGTGGTCACACGGTGAGTGGGGGACGTTGACTATGAGGTGGTGCGGTCAGACAGGGGTGGAGCCACACAGATTTATCACCTCAACCTCCTTAAAGCATGGAGAGAGGCTGAAACCGCTTCTCTGGTGAGTCTGGTAAAGGATAGAGACGAGTTGGGGCCGGAGGTGCCAAATTCTACCATTCCCGCCT
>VUQS01074459.1:54368-69186 GCA_015108495.1 Heterochromis multidens | reverse complement strand
TCCTCAGCCCAGCCCCTTTTCCCTCCGACTGCCAGACGAGGTGTCAGTGCTCGATTGCTGGCTGCTTGCGGCGCAATTTGCGAGTGCTCTCATTCTCTCTCTCTCTCTCTCTCTCTCTCTCTCTCTACCCACACACACACAGACACACACACACTGTCTCATTCAACCCTCTGCACAAACACACATGCATGCACCCCACCACACGTCACATGAATAGTTAATGCATACAGGAGCCCTCTCTTCTTTTAGGGTCCCACACTTCAAACAGATTTGGTTAGTATGCCTACAGTGTATGCATCCATGAGCACAAGTGTGTATGTGTGTTCCTATGTTTTTTGGGGCTAGCATGTGTACACTGCATATTTGTATTTTTTTGTCATTGCTAATGGATGTAATTAGCCAGAAGAATGAGAGTGGTATTAATCATAAGGAGTGAGACACAGATAAGGAAGGATGTACTTAAAAGCAGAAAAATGGATTGCTTGAATGAGTGATGCTCTGACTCAATTGGAAAGCTGAGGGAGATTTAAAAAAAAAAAAGAGTGCGAGCAAAGGACAGACAATGAACAGATGACATGTTAGAAAGGCAGATTTATGCTGGCCACTGAGAGAGAGTGCAGTCAGTCAATGGTCAAGGGTAAAAAGGGGAATGAAAGCATGTGAGTGGGTGAGCGCTGGGGTGAGAGTACCCTGTATTCCCCGGGCTGCCAATTTACCAGTAAGCCCTCTCAGCCCCCCAACCAGCCAGTCCTGTTTGAAAGGCTGCTACTTCGGCTGCAGAGTGCCTACTACAACATATCGGCAAACAGAGTGGGTGTGAGACTTGCCAGATGAAAGTACATGCAGCACAAAGCTCTATCGGCTCCTCTCCTTCTGACACAGTGCCCCTTATATGAACTCTGCTGGATTAAATTTGAAGGCAAAAAATAAAACCAACACTACCCACATCTTTGGAAATCACAGTACAGTAATAAAGCTGTTTGATATATCACATAACCTTTACCTTCTTCCCTTCCATAGCATGCTTACCTTTGCTTTTCTGCAGTGTGTCCAAATTAATTTGCCTGAGCTGGGCTTATTTTAAAGTGCAAGGACTATCTCCTAACAGATTTTTACACACTTCCCCACCACCAAATCCCTTTGAGCAATGATTGGCAACAGTTGATGAATAAAAGACAATACTAATGTCGACATTGGTCACTCTGACAGTGCAACCGGTAATTATTCTCATCCCTATTGCTTCTGCCACCAGTGTTCTTTTGACTGTTATACATCAAACTGACATAAAAATAGGGGACAGTCACAGTAGGAACTGTCCTGATAGTCTTTCAGCTCCATCACTGTCTTCTTATGAACAGACCTTAGGGACAGATAATCAGAGTAATATATATAAATGAGCCAAAGCAAGACAGATGTAAAATCAAGAACTCTTTAAAAGAAAAGGTCTCTTGGTGCCTTTGTTTGAGAAAGGACATGTAGATTTTTGTCCTTTACCTAAGGAGGGAGTGAGAGTGAGGGAGGAGGAGAGGAAGTCAATGGTGGTATGACAGAGAAAGAACGGTAAGGCTGTATTTTCTGACTGGTTTCAAAGCTTCGCTTCAGCCTGTCAATAATCTTCCTAGCCTTTTTTTTTGCTTTGTCAAATTAACAAGAGAAATTCCTCTGACCCAGAGAAACATTAGTTGGTGCACCCATTAGCTTGTTTGTACAAATTTGTCTCTGTTCTCCACGCCAGCTATACAGCTCTTTAGGTAGCTCCTTTCTGTGGTTAATTACCATGTTGGCCGCATTTACTATCCTTGACACTTCCTTTCTGTGATTCTCCTTTTTTTCCCTCTGCAGACAAGATAAGGCTGCTCTGGCCATTCATGCAGGGATCAGATCACTCTGTCTGATATCAGACTGCTTTACCCCCGCCACCCCACCCACAGTGAGTCTCCCACTGCTGCTGATTAGCAGGCTGGCATAGCTCTTCACGAATGGGAGATGGGAATACTAGGCTACAGCCAGCCTCAACACCATGCAGTGATAATGACTACGGCACAATGAGTTCACTCGCTCACTGGTTGCTGGAGACACTGAGAATTTACCCCATACTAGTGACAGTAGTTGTGAGACTTTTTTTTTTTTTTTAGTCAAAGCAGGCATAGCCATGTTGTTGTTGTTGTATGCTGAAAATTTTGCCATGCCCATAAATGCCATATCAGCAGATGGTCATGATTGACTGGGCTGGATGTTTGTTGATCTATATCAGAGCAGGTACTGTGTTTTTGAGTCAAAAGATAATCATTAGGAAACCTCCCCAGAGCTAAAATCAGTACAGCCTGTCTTATTGATGGGCTTGCCCTTGACATGATCAAACAGTTCTCTGCCCCAAAGGTGTGGGGGTATAACATAAATCTACTGTCTGTAGAAGAAATACAGACTGAGTTCTGTTAAAGCAAGCGCACCAGACCGAGGTTTTGTGTGAAGGCAGACATTGTGCAGACACTTTCTCTTTGCCAAATTTAGGTAGGATTAAAGCAAATCTGCATCTCTGCACTGGCCTCATTGGTCACGGTCCCAGGTCACCCACAGCCTGACCCAGCCTTCGTTAAGCTTCAGCGGTGATTAAGTGACCATGACATCAGCCCGTGAACACACACACATTCATGTGGCGTGCAGACAAGAGGTGGTGATGTCATACTCTGCCAACCAGCGCTGGCAGCAAGAAGGCCCACCCAGACAAGATTTACTAACAAGGTCAGGATGCCGATCATTAAATGAGACAAATGTTTCCACGCCATAAAAGCTTCCTCAGAGTTCATCCGCTGTAGCTGTATTTCAGAGGATTAGAAAAGACACTTTGCCTGCCCTGTGACGTTATAAGTGTCACCATCTCTCAGATGTAGCGTATAAACATATGCATTACCCTAACACTAAAAGGGGTCACATAAGGTAGGCTCTTAAACTAACCAGGGAAATGGTCAATTGACTGTATTTATATATCACTTTTCTAGCCTTGTTGACTACTCAAAGCACTGCAAGCCTTGTTCATACAGCACTTATACTATAGATACAAATCTGAGGTACAGTTTTGGGGATTCAGTATTTTGCCCAGAGATACTTAAGGATGTAGACTGAAAAAGCCAATAAGTGAACCACCAGCCTTCCAAATAGTGGATAGCCTGCTCTACCCGCTGAGTCACAGCTGTCCCACAGAGACATAGTTGGGTTACCTGAGATGCAGCCCTGAACACATGGGGATAACGCAGTAGCTGGCTGTTGAATGAATGACAGAGCCTCCTGTGTGGCACAGAGGTTTAGTCTGATAATGAGCCCATTTTCTTTCTAAAGTCTCCCTGCAATTAAAAGACCTCTGGTATAAACATTAATTTAGTTTTTCTCACTTCCTCCCTCTTATCCTAAATCACTCAAAACAACTGCCTGAGGCTACAGCACCATGGACACTGAAATTAATGTTGAATATGGTTAAAAAAAATGTACTGTAGCAAAAATGTGCAATTTTTATTCATTTACCTGGAGCGACAGAAACAAACATTCTCCTCTGTTCAGCACAGTTATCTTATCATTCAGATTCAGATTCAGATGAGCATCATTCCAAACCAAGATCTTTTCAGTAGTTTTGAAAAATGTGTTTCCTCGCTCCTTTGGCAGCCCAAGATACATTAAAATGGAAAAGAGAACTATCAGGCTTATCGGGCTGTCAGTTAAATCTTATCAATCCAAAGCTCTGAAGCTTTCAACTGACTGCGAGGTTGCTTTCTCCTGCTTGGCTGTTTTAATGGTATACTGAAGGTAGAGCTCCTCTGTGCTGTATTGGCTTACACAGCAGCAGTTTGCTGGAAGTGGCCAAACACCTCCAGGCTAGGATTTATAGACTTTCTATAAATCCTCAGAAATAGATAAACGAATCCCGGCAAAACCAGAATGAATGAATGCAATGTCCAGTTAGCTGAGCAATACCCTGCATGGCACGCTCCAACTGCATTGGACGAAGGCTTTTCAGAAAAGCGCTTTGTTCCAACAAGGTGTTCGACAAGCCTTTTGTTCCTGCTTAGCATCCTGCTTAGCGTCTGGCCTTGGACACAGAATATCAAATGGATCATTATTTGTGCGCTGACTGCTGACGGCCCAAGGCTGCGGATCTTCACTGCACCAATCTACAGCCAATTAAGTAAGGCCAAATGCATTCATGTAACATCTGTGGATACAATGCGTCATCACAGAAAAGAAAGGATTCCTCACAAAAAGTGATGTCGCCTTTTTGGAATTGACTTGTCGCATTTGTATCATAATGTGGATTCAGGGAGATTTCCTGTCAGAGGAAGGGGAAAAAAATGCAGCTTTCCGTAAATAAAATCCCAAATTCTACCCGGAGGTTGTAAACCTGTTTTGTCACAATCTCCTTAGAACTCTTTTCAAATGGTCTGTGGACTGAGCTGGAAAACAAGGGATTAGGGCATCCTCTGGAGAATTGCTTGAATAACAGGGGATCATTTGGAACACGGGGGAAGAAAGGGATTGTGAATGGTTAATAGGGAAAAAAGCAATGTAGAGGTGGGGAAGGTGCTAAAACTGAATTGGGGGGATAGTAAGTAAGAGAAAGATGCAGAGGAAGCAAAAGAAAGAAAGTCAGAGAGTGAGGAAGGCAGCAGCAACAGCCAAGTCCTCTCTTCGATCAGTGGGCCTGGCTCTGTGCCAGTGAAGCGCTGTCCATGAGGAGGTAAATCATTTTCTGCCTGAGAAAGAAACAGGGAAAAAAATGATTGGTGGGGGTATGCCACAGCCATCTTGGAATTACTTTATTCCCAAAGATGGGAATCCCCAGTCAGCCAAGAATAAATGGAACAGTTGGCTCTAAAATGTGAAAAAAACTCATCAATATTCAAGAAAACCTGGTTTGTGATTCAGTGCATCAGGGTAAAGAACACAAATTTAAGAAGTGGCTTGTATCAGTACGAAGGTAAAAAAGAACTTCTTTGTTCATTTTACTCTCATTTTGTTGAGAAATATCAAAGAAACTATGTTAGGCTGATTTGTCTTCTGTGCCTTTGGATATCAGATCAAGAAGAATTGCCTCATGCCAACAGACCCTCACTATCCCACTGCAGTACAGAGAAGGCGCTCTGTGTCATTGCCAATAAGGTTAAAGACAGATGGGAATATTTTTGGCAGGCAAACACACAAGGTTTTTGTGTTTAATGCACTGCACATTAAGCATTGTGTCTCCAGACACCCTGCACCCATCATCCAGTCACACACCCACTAATTCACCTCAACCTCAGAGTGAAAGGCCACAAACTCTCTTGCCAAGCTGGGGTCTTAAGAAAGGCTTAAGATGAGCAAAGGAAGGAAACTGGTGGGGTGTTATTGTATTTACTTTCACTTTATTGTTCCTTCTAACATTCAGGATCAAGTCTTGCTAATATGGCCTTAACTAACTTGAATATTAGAAAGCACAGGGCTTTAACTCTGCAGGACCCATTTGTCAGTCAATTAGACAAACAGGCCAATTAAAGCACCCTTGAGGAAAAAACTGGAAATAACTGCAATGAAATTCAAAAGGTCATTCAAGAAAAATTTCTAACAATTGACTCTAACTTGTTTACAAGAGGTTTCCAAAAAGCGCAGCGTCAGGAAAATGCTCAGCTAATATGTCAAAATTGGTTCAGGCAGCAAAAGTAAAAGTCTTTGGAAGAAAATTCACTTTTCAGCTGATGGGTGACAGATGATAATGAAGACATGTTCTTCCCTGCTCCGCAGACTGCAGTCCCCCCACCTCTGGTACTGCTGACAAAGATTAACAGCTGCTTTCATCTCTTCCAGAGCATTTTCACTCTGCTCCACAGACACTGCTCCAGGTATTTTGCTATGCTCCTCTCCCAGGCTGCAGAGAATCTGGAAGAACTCCACATTTTCACATGTTGAACTGCGATTCACCCATCATCCCACCCACGTCTTCCCTTCAAAACATCAGGTAGGCTGTTCCACTCAGAGCACACAAACACAACTTTTGGAACACACATAAAGTTATCACTGACTGAGTGACGTTTCCTGTCTCAGAAATCGCTTCGGTGCTTTTTCGAGGCAGGATATTTGACAGACAAGCAACAAATGAGGTCTGTTATTAGAATAAGACAATTCCTCAATCAAATATAGTGCCCCTGTAGCATAACACATAACACTGTCAGAGTGGAGACTAACTTGAGACCATGATAACTGTGGGAGAGACAGACAGCAGGGAAAAAGTCAGAATACTTCTGGATCACTTCTCCACTTCATTAATCATGTGCTGCCAGAGTAAAATACCTAGCGATTATTTATTTGCACTTTCCCACACAGAGGCTATCACAACAAACAGGCCCACAGGCTGATGAGAACATTTGGGAGCGATTAATCAGTGGGCCGCCTGGTGAGACAGAATCCAGGGGGAGGGGAGGTCTTACATGTGTTTCCTAATCTTTCGTCTATATTCTGGTCAACTGGCAACCCAACTACAACCAGAGGGGGTCCAAGTCAGGTGAAACGGGTACTGTCATGAAAGAAGATGTGGATGAAATCCGAATGATGTAGCGAAAGTAAAGAAACTGTGTGGCTGAGAAAAGCCACCAAGATGTCTGTGACTACAGCCACATTATTCAAATTAAGCAGTTTATCCTGTATCACATACCCATAAACTGAGTCACCGAAACACACACAGCTACACTCGCTGGTTCTCATAGAGCGTATGGGGAAAAGGGGATTTTAGCACACCACAGCTGGCTCTCATGCGCTGGGTCGTGAACTGATAATAGGCTATAATCCTCTCCATTCAAGACGATGTGCATGTAGAAAACAGTGACAGAAACACAGGGGAGATAAACCGTCCTTGCAGCTTTAAATTTGATACGGCGGTTTTACACGTCCAAGCCGCTCGTTTGTCTCATACATAACTGGACATGAAAAGGTGGGGCACAATATCCTATACAATTACTCCTAATCTTAATAATTCTCCACTAAGAAGTAGACTGTGGTGCAAATAAGACATGGACTATGTTCTCGAAGGACTTTTTCATCCATCATGTCTTAATGTAGCTTATTTTGTATTAACTGCTGCAGTCTATAGTGAAGCCAAAGGTTAATACTGAAAATTTTCTGATAATAAACTGTCAACAATATTTGTTATGTTTAATTTTTCTTATCAGTCCCATAATTACTTGTTTTAAATTACCCACAGCTACCATCACCCTGCCTGAACCCTTTCAACTCCCTGGAGCCAAGCTACATATAGATGGAGATTAAAATAAAAAGACAGTGTGATCAGAATAAAATCATTCAGCTACTGGGGCTGTGGGTGATGAGGTAAACCTGTCCTGGCACTGCCCTTATTCTCAGTGGTAATCCAAGCACCATGTGAAAAGCTAGGCCCTAACAATTGACTTACAGAAGGACGGGGGGGGCTGCTGTGTGTTATTGTATGTTTGTGTGTTTCTCAACAAAATAAAGCTCTAGCACATGGGGAAATCAACCTACAACCAGTGTTTAGGAAGATATTAGTTATTCACGTTGAATGGAAGTCTATGGCCTGACTGAGCATTGAGGAGCAGTGATGCCTGAGAAGCCCCACCAGGAGCCATCCTTGTTTCCTTGGATTATGAGACATAAAAGCAGCTCATGGGAGCTCATGAGGCCACAGGCGCTACTCTACAACTGCACACAATAGGTCATAAAATTCCTCAACGCGTATTCCCTGCCACCAGCTATTGCAGTTTACTCTTTCTTATTCCTCCACACTCTCACACTGTGTCTCACCCACAATGTTAAAGAGAAAGTGGCTGTAATGACAGAGATAATAGACTCCATTTGCATGACACTTTTCACTGAGGTGCACTAAAGAGGTTTAGATGGCATCCCTCAGCCCCTACAGGCATGATGCATAATATCCATTCAACAGGCTGGGGGTGTGAGAATTTAGTCTAACACGATAACTAAACGCTAATGCACTGATCACAGAGCCCACTGGGCAGTTATCAGAAACATTATGCAGTTAAATGAGGAATGTTGGACGTGGGCAGGCAAACAGAGCCGGAAATGGATTGATGCTGAGGGCTTGACCTCCCCCTGCCCACATGAAGTAATGGTGCACAATTAAACCTTTTTTTTATTGTCTCTGCCACCATCTTGAGTGACAAAAGCAGCCCTGTGTTAAGTGACGAGCCTACAGGACAGAGGTGTATGCTCCACATTTATTCATGAGTATTATCCATCTGTCAGGAGTGGATGGCAGTGCTTTCCTCTCTCCCCCAGGGCTTAGGACACGTGGACCCAGGGTGAGCATACAGACTTGAGTCAGCACTTCAGCTCTTTGTTTGTCATCCCCCAACCCCCACCCCCCTGCACTGGCCTCCTACAGGCTATGTGAGTGGGCCAGACAGACTTCCTGACTCAGGGATTTATTGGGGTATCAGGGGGGAGAAAGGCATCAGGCTATCACGAAGGCTGGGACAAACCCTCTACTTTTCTTTCAGTGGAGCTGTTTGCTATTTATAATGATAGGCACAAGTGACTCTATGTTGCCCGTCACAACAGAGCCCATCAGTCTGGTGCTGCAGGGGGCACAACACTATCACACTATGTTATCATATCCCAGGGAGGACATGGATCCCCAGAGAGTGAGAGGAAATCTGCAAAAGCAAGATCAGTTCTTCAACAGTACTGCTCTTTAAATAATCTGAAATATGTAAAGGGCTGCATATAATCCAAATTAGTGCATCTAATATTATTTCTAATATCCACTCAGGCTGAACATGGTCTTCTCCATGTCAATCTTTATATCAAAAAACAATGTTCTCTGCTACCTGAGAATGATGGAGGATTATGAGTCAGAGTGGAGCAGCATTTTGCTTTTCACGGGTGGATAAAAAGGTGGATGAGGGTAGTGGGATGAATCTACCTGGCACAGATGCCTGAGGCTCCAAGGCCAGGCTGGATCTCCATCAACACCTCAGCCTTGACGGTGCCTGACAGGCCTTGGTTCACAGGTTCACACCTGGGTTTATCTACCGAGCCTCAGCCCTTTTGTGGCCTCAGCTGCCACCGAGTCTGCCGCTGCACAGAGGCAGCCATTAGCCCCATCAGCCAGATTATGGCAGGAAAATACCAGCTGGTGTTTTATCCAACAGTAAACAAAGACAAATACCACAGAGCAGCTCAACCATCCCAGCTACCACCCACTCAATACTTCTGATGAGCCATTCGCTGCCCTGGGCATGTGTTGCTCAGATTCAACAGATTGATATGAATCAATTCTCATTTGTCAGGCTCTGGAGATAGAGGTAGTATTAACATTTCAGCTCCACTGTGGCTACTTTCTCAAAATGGAGCCAAGGTTTCTACAGTATGTTATACATGCTATACATTCCACTCACACTCTTGCTCTGGTGGTGGAATCCATCTCGCTGTGGCTTGACAACAAAACCATTAGCCTCTCACCTCCAGGGATCAGACAGTCCAACTCCAACTGCACAAAACTGCACATTCCACAGAGCGGAAAAGAGCGTGTGCCACACAAAGAAAGATAAATTGAGAGAGAGAGAGAGAGAAACAGAGAGAGGGAGAGAGAGAGAGAGAGAAGGGGGTGAGTTGGGAGGGGCAGAGAGAAAGAAAACAGTGCATCTCTCACACACAAACACACACAAATATCACATATCCAAGTGAGCTCAATGATGTCTGTCCACAAAATAGCTTACTTCACTCTCATGGTAGTGAATCCAATATTCTTCTCCACAGGCACAGGCCTCCTGCTCCTGGTGCTGTCAGAAAGGAGCATCAGCCCAAGCACACCATCTGAATGACAACATTTATAGGGACATTCCTTCTGAGCAGCTACTGTCCCACTCTTTATCCCCCTGCTATGAAGGCCAGATCAGCTGTGCTCAGTGCACCCCTCTGGTTCACATAATCTATCCTGCCTATTTGTCATTCACTGAGATCCCTGCTGTCGATCACAGCACAGCCAACCAAGCCCAGCAGTGAGCTGCTTTGTCTACTGTGAGCCTCTCTATAGATGCCATATGACTGCATCTCTGTCTATTTTACAAGCAACCTGAATGGGCTGGGTGGCTTAGTTCCTCAAGCAAATATCAAAATAAAAATAACTGGACACTGGACTTCAGCAAGTCATCTGTTATTCAGAGCAAGAACAGCTACTTGTGATCCTGCTATACTTTCACTTTGCAACATGCAGGACTCATTATTGAAGAGATGCTCGTCCCTCCATCTGACTAAATTATAGTCCAGTGGAGTAGAGGGGGCTGTTTCAACTTCCTGATTTCCAATCTCCACTTTTGAAAGAAAAATCAGTTACATTTTATTCACACAAGCTAATGACTTGTTTCTATGGTTACTCAGAGCAGCCAGGGAGATGAAGGGCAGAGTGAGCGTTCCTGACACAAAGGCAGGGTCTTGTGTGTGTGCAGGAGAGCCGAGGCTAAATGGCCCTGCTGCCACAATTACAGGAGGATTCCTTCTACACAATCACAGTCATTACTGCACAAACACTCACCTGGGCAGCAGCTGATAGGCATCGGTGGATGACCATAAAACCACTTCCTCCTGACACTCCTCCAGGGCTGCATTCCAGCAAACAGCTGTCCACCCTATCCCTGCAAAGCCCAACCCGCTACCCTGCATGCCACCTCTAAAGTCTGTATCCGCTCACTGTTGTGTCTCCGAGGTCCTCTATACTCCTTTATTCATTATCTCCTTGCATCTTATGAGTGACTCCATCGCCCATCTCTGGGGTATGATGAGAGAGGTAGCAAAGTGGCAGGTGAACTGCCCCGCTTGAAGCAAACCTAAGCAGGGGCCCAACAATATAACAAAACTATCTCATACTGCTATACAGAAATGTGCCCAGTTATCCAAGTTAGCTGCAAACTGAGCAACCAACTCCTCTCATCTCATGGGGCCGGTGTGTAATAAACACACTGTCACAATCAGCAGGTGTTAATGGAACAGAAAGATGGGTAGAAGGTTGTGCGAGGCAGCAGTTAGCCACACCGTCAAGCCCCTGCTGTGAGCGCCGCCTGGTTTCATTACACAGTGCTGTGTCAATACACTAATCATATGCTCTGTCACAAGGCAATCAGTGCTTAACGTGCTAGTCAGCTGAACACATGGCTCTAAATTCATTACCCCAAGTAACACACTGACGTAGCCAAACACACATAATGATATGCACACACACACACACACACCATCCAGTCAGAGTTTGACCCCTGACGCTTCCTGTCTCTCTGCAACTGTAAAGTCAGTCTAATTGCTAACTGGTTGTTACTGGCCCTGGGGTCATCTTTTGGTTTCAAGCTATTTCCTAAGATTACCAGAAACAGGAAGCAGGACAAAAGAACAGTTTTTTAGATGGAATTTCACAAAAGCTTGTAAGAAGCATTCATTAGATGATCAAAGACATTTCCTATTTTCTGAAAGAAAAAGCATCATCAAGATAATATTAATGGCTGATGGACTTGAATGGGAACAAGCAAGCAAGAACAGAGAATAAAAGTTACATTTTGAGTTTTTCTTTGAGTTGCATTTGTCTACACAGCCTGGAAGGCATCTGTGTAAGGCTGTTAATCAAATAAATCCATGTGAACAAATTAGTCATTTGCTCTCTTAAATTAATAAGTAGCTCGTTTCCATTAATCATCTGTTCTCTCAAATAAATGATGTCTGCACATAAATTACATTAAAACTCCATCATCACCTTAAATAAGTCTTAGGGATGTCAAGATAAGAGACTAAATTTAACATTCAAAACCCTAAAATATACAGCGCATGTTAAAATGACTGAAATAACATGCTAGGAATCTGAGGCAAATAACTCGAGGCTAAGCTGTTGCTCTTAGAACATCCTAACCATAAAAATATCCAAGTTCACTTGTTTTAAACTTGACACTATTAGAATAAATAAAAAAATAAAATAATTTAAGGCACAATTACACAATTCACGGGCACATATAATTAATCTAAGGGGATGAATTCCTGATTCCTACACAGCACCTCTAGCAAAGGCTGTGTTGTTATCAAACCATTGTTTTTACCAGACATATTTAAGCTAAATGTTTTCTTAACCACTTGAATGGTTGACTTATTTTTCCAATAAAAAATTAAACATTGTTAATCACTCTCCTTTTCCTCTCATCAACAGCCTAGCAAGAGCACCTAGGCTCCAGCTAATTGCATTCTAATTAAAATTTCATCTCTGAATGAAACAGTGTTAGTGAATGTCAGACAAGTGTCCAAGGAGCTGTCTCCACTCCACTGGGGTAAAAAACTGCTGTTTGGTTATTCTGCTCCTACACCCTGGGCTCTTAGGATTTACACACGCATCTGACTAATTGTATCTATGGAGAACAAAAATAGAATACTAATCAGATGTGAGTTTTCAATCATGTCTAAAACACGAGACACCCTAATTTCATCCACTTCTTTTTTTTTCCAGCTACAGCACTACCAGAGCAGATGGAAAACATTGTTGATAGAGTCAATTCTTTTTTATTCTTTTACATTTCAATCAACAATGATTTAAAAAAAAAAAAAAAGCAACAACAATATCACGATGATGTTGATGATATCCCTGTTGCAGGCAACAGCTGCAGAGGGTCAGGAAGTGGGTGTGCTGCAAATCGGTAAAAGTGCATCTCCTCCACCCTTTTTTTCTATCTGCAGAACCCGATGCTGTTTGAGGCTGGCCTATCATACTTGTATTTCTGCGGGCCAAGTCAAACAAAAACTTCTTGGCAGCAAATTATCTTTTGGATAAAATAAAAAGGTGGAACACTGTCTACACCCCATGTGCTCCACCAGGCCCTGTTGCAGAGAAAAGAACATCCACCTTCCTCTTTTTTCCTGTCCACACTGAATGGCTAGACATAGCTCTTTATGCTACTCTTTTTTTTTTTTTTTTTTAGCTCAGGTCCAAAGAAAACATAAGCGCTAATAAATCAGTGTCAGGAATTAAACCTGTCTAGCAGAAGGTCATGCCTCACTGTTGTTTAAACCTAGTGCTCCTGCGACAGGAAGCAAGACACGCAGGAAGTTGCATATTAGGTGGAGGAACATCCCCTTAGTCAAAGGAAAGACCTCATGGTCCCCATGATATACTCTGACCCTGTGAAAGCTGGCAAGACAAACTCCATTTGGGGTGCTTGAAGAAAAGCTAAGCCATATACTGATCCCCCCATGGGCTTCCTGTCACACTCCACAAGTCCCTTCACCGGTTTTCTCTGTCTCCTGTGGTGCAGAGCGTCAATGGCCCTATGCATCACTCTTAGCCAGCTTCCCTTTCAGAAACAGTCATTACAACATAGCACTCTTTGGAGAGATGAGGCAAGGAATGTATGCACTGACCGGCCTGCCAGAGAATCTGTCATTGACAATATACATCACATTTCACCAGCCATGCACCCGCATGGAGAGGGCGAAGTATTCTCCAGGGCAACAACAATACCAAAGCCAAGCACTGCTTAAAAAAAGCTTCTTCAGCCTTAGATACACAGGGACCAAACGGTTTCACTGATTTATAAAATACGAGTCCTGCACAGTACCTGCAGGAGCATCCAGTAAGTCGAAGGCTGTAAAATTGCAAGATCCGTTTTAGATTGGCGAGGCAAAACAAAGAAAAAATAACTAAACATAAAATACCTCACGACAATACCCAGCTTTAACCTAAGCCCCTTTCGTGAGACACTCCATCCTCCTATCAAATTATGCAATTCTATTATCTATTCATGGGCACTGGTGCCTGCAACTTAAGGTTCATTTATTTC
Source organism: Heterochromis multidens (assembly GCA_015108495.1). NCBI lineage: Eukaryota > Metazoa > Chordata > Actinopteri > Cichliformes > Cichlidae > Heterochromis > Heterochromis multidens. The sequence continues at coordinate 55,372 of VUQS01074459.1, read as the reverse complement.
CATGATGTGTATCCCAAGGCATGCTATAATTCAAGCATGGCAAGAACAACATCTCCAGTGAATAGGTGCCCCACATGAAGGTTAAAACCATGAGACCACGCGAGTCTGTGCATATCTCCTCTTCAGCTCTCTGAAGACTGAATGCATGCAGGTGTATATGCAAACACATTTCAATTAACCATGCAGTGACTTGACAGCATGGGGGAGGCGCTTACCTAATGAAGAAGGAGGCTGCCGCAGATGAGGAAGGAGAGGGGGAGGTTGATGTACTGGTAACGAGTGCTGAGAGTCCCGCTTGGCTGGAGCTCCTCAGTCTGCAGGGCGTCAGGGTGCTGCCGTTGCTGCTGCTGGTGCTGGTCATGGTGGCGACAGGGGCCTCCAAAGCTGTGACATCCCTGTCTGCATTCCCCATCAGCCCATGGGCCTGTGCACACATAGATACAGAGATAAGACCACAACCACCACTTAATTGTTTAACCACTCCAGCTCACCTTTCTTCCACTTTATTTACTCCCCCTCTGCCACAGATGGATGGGCAGCTGCTGCAGCCAGTACCAGTTAGTGGGAGTCAGCAATATCCAAAGCAGATAGCTCCCTACAGAACAGCAAGGATGCTGCACCATTCATTGATTCTGGCAACACTTTACAAGATTCCTCTGGCTGCAGCCTACTGTAATTAACTAGTAACCCACATTTAATTAGTAATTAAATCACTAGCGATTTACCTCACTTTGCTCCTGATTATATCTATACCTCTTTTGGCAAGTTTAGCACTTTACTTCTCAGGAATGAGGAACATTTCAGCCTGCAGGTTCCGTAAAGCTATCCGAGAGTGAGTTTCAAAGAGAGTAACAATCCACAATTACGTGACAGGTGGCATTTGTTCCATTGCTTAAATGTTTATGAGGCATGTGAACTATTCTTATATGACACACCTTATCGTGGAAATGAAAAAAAAAAAAAACTGAGCTGAGCCACATCTCTTTCAACCCATGGGCTCTGAC
>VUQS01074459.1:38003-54348 GCA_015108495.1 Heterochromis multidens | reverse complement strand
CATGGGCTCTGACAACTCATGCCAAATCTATGACTTGAACTGCTTTAAAGATAGAAAGCTAAACTTAATATAGCACCTGTAGGTCTTCATATTTTTTACATATTTTCTGCAGTAAGACATTCTGCAGTAGAACCAGTTCCACAAGTTTAAGGGTGTTTAGAGCACAATAAATTCACAATAAATTGAAGAAGTTTTGACTAGATTTTTGGTCATTGTGAAAATTGTTGCAACATAATGCTGTGAAAAATAATATTAACTATATCTAATTGCATTGGTGTTGGTTTATTGTGTATGAAAAGGATTTCACACAGAGTTTGAGATGCATAATGTAGCAAAAAAACAAATACATATAACTTTTTAGCACTTAGGTTCAGTTTTAAAGTTTAAGTGAATACCGGGAAAGATGGAGCACAGAAAGGGTGAGCAACAACTCTGGAGCCTTCAGTGGCCCACTGATTTCGGTTACACCAACCCATGAAGTGCAGAGAGCTAATTATGCAAGTCAAAGGCTGGCTCTGAGACGACACTTCAGCTGGAGTCACCATTACTAACAAAAGGTTGATCCTCACTGAAGTCTTACCTCTATCCTACAGGACAGTGATCAAAAGCAGCTGACGAGAACCACTTCTATGGGGTTTTAGCATCATAAATTAAACAAAGGCTGAAGCTTTAAAAAAAAAATTATTTATAAAACTGACACATGAACACTATGTAATCAGCAACAACCTTGAATTCAGCACAACACAGGGCAGCAGCCTCAGTGCCATTTGACAGGACATGTATTATAAACACAGTTCAGGCCCTCTGCATATTTACCACATCAGGGTTTGTCCTAGATTCATGTTTGGCAACTAAAATAACACCCTTTACAATCTTTTTTATAAAGTGTGTGGCCTTCCACCATCTGCCATTTGTCTACACAGACTGACAGCTGCACTATTTATATGCCAAGCCTGACATGAGAATGCTATACATCAGGATGTGAGGACACAGTTACATTCACATGACAGGCTTGGCTCTTGCTTGGACTCCTGCTACTGTTAGCTTTACATGCAGTACAATGTGCTGCTATATTAAAGCATGGCTGCATTATCTTTTCCCAGAAACGCTTCACTGGCCATTTGTCAAACAGTAGCTTTGTGGTGTACGGTCTTCATGAATTCCCACTTTCCCTTTTCTTCCTTTTGAGCTTGTTATCGGAGTTAAGAATCATAGCCTTGTTTTAAAGCTCTAGTCTTGCTCTCTTGGGACTTCATCATAGAGACTAAGTCAGATATCAAGCTGTGGCGTCCAAAGTTATGACTTGAAAAGCATGGAAAACCAGACAAGAAACTGAAAGCAAACCAGAGCAGAAAGCCTCACACCATGCTGATGTTAGCTTGGTGCATACCAGGGAAGTAGACCCATTGCACTTTGTCATGAATGACTAGAGCACTTCACACACAGCCGTACAGGAAGCAGATGTGTATAGCTTATCAAATCTGTTGCTGATTGAGTAGGTGCAGTGCTGGTTTTAAAATCAAGCGGCAGACAGTTTCAGGAGCACACAGGGACAGCTGGTCACAGGTGGGGTTTCAGTGTGGCCTTGAAATGGACATGTACACGTGTACACACACACTTAAGCTTAGCACAGTGCCTTTTAAATAGTATTCCCCTCGGTATTAAGACTAGGGACTTAAGCTCCACAGCCAAGCTGCTCTCTGTAGCCTTGGACCTGGACTGGCCCTGATTCTGGCTGAAAAGTACAATCTATCCCCTGGTCAGGTAATTAGGCTGTGTCACTGGAGCCATGTGTGCTCAGCCGTTTGCACCCAAAGTCAGTAATGAGCTGGCCTTACACCCTTTAACCCCCATCCCTCCCTGGTCCCTTTGCCTTGGAAAGAAAAGGAAGAAAGGGAGGGGGAAACAAGACAAAGCAAGTAACCATAATAGAAAAAGTGAAGAATCACAAGAGTGAAAGGGGTTTGGGAGAATGCTTCCTATGAAATCTGAAGTGAGTAGAGTATGCCAGCTTTCTCTCAAAAGACAATCTCCCCCCCAGACTACTAGGACTCCTCTATGACCTTTGATCCCAGCAGTCAACAGACGATTACTCCTGAGGTGAAATAGGCCTTGTGTTAATCTGGCTTTCGTGCCTGGTTGGCTTTTGTAACTAACAGAAACCAGTTGAGGTCAAAATTGAGTTCTTACCATATAGGATTAACAGAACACACCTTCACATTTAGTAGCTGCATAATTAGATGCTGTCTACTGTCTTTAAGAAAACATAGTGTAACAGCACAAAATTCAAAATTCTTTCCTAATCTGTCAAGAGCAGGGATTTCCTTCTCCTTCATTTCTGTATCATTTTCTTCTCTTGTCATCCTTTCGTTCTGTGGCACATTGCCATGGGAGCCCAGCTGCACTGAAGCCGCCGCAGCCAAGATCATCTGCTGGGCTTCAAATTGGTGGCAATGGAGCAGGCCATGGCAGCAGGCAACCACCGGGCCAATAACGGAAACCCTCATGAGTCAAGAACACTTGGTTGTTGCAGATTAGTGCACATGTGGTTGTGGATTTAATTGGGCAAAGGGAGAAATGCAGATCTGGATCAATCCATTTCTGCTGTTACTAGCAGCATCACATTTCTTGTAATGTGATTTCATGGATTACCTTAACTACTTGAAGATCTTCATTCAAACAGCCAATAACAACAGGGATTACTTGAGCAATTGTGAAACTGGAACATGTCAACTTTGGTTTTGCATCAAACTCTAGACTTGCAACTGACTGTTACAGAAAATGCATATGTTTCTCATTTGGCCAATTCAAGGCAGCTACACTCATATGAACCACTGTCAGCCAATTATAAAGATGGAGCCACATAGTTTTCAATTCAATAGACAACCACAAACATAGTTTCAGATGTTAACCAGAGCCTTTTCCCAAATGGGAGTGTCAAGGTGCTCTATAATGGTCTGTGTGTGGGAGTGCCTCAGGCTTGACACTCTTTCTGAAGAATTTCTGTCTCACACACACAGTCCATCTCTGCTTCTTGCACGCTTTTCCCACAAAGAAACCAAGAAGGAATCATGAATTAAAGCTTGTGCCTTTCGGCACTGTGTAACTTCCAATCCTCGAGAGCGTGTGTGGGTTTTTGTCATTCTAAAGGATCTGGTTTTAATGAAAGAACCCAGCTTGAGAAAATAACACCATTTCTGCTGTGTGTGTAACTTAATGTCCTGAAGGGACATTTCTCTCCATCCAGGGAAAGCTTCAGCCACAGCTACAGAAACTGAGCAACTCATCCTGGCTCCAAGGGCCGCTAATTGCTTTTAGACACATAGATGGAGAATACAAGTCCGCGTCTCCCTTCAGTGCCAGGCTGTTTGATTTGCCCTAGATTGCGTACATGCAGTTAAAAGCTTTTGATGGCCTCCCATAAACCATCTCTACAGGCACTTGTTGACATTAAGGGGAGGAGTGAAAATCTGTCTTTAATTTTTCAAGCAGGAAGAAGGAATAACACTGCCAAGACCTCTAACAGACTGCAGTTATCAGTGCAGCTAAAACCGAAATGGCACAATTTACAGCTTATGAAGCTGATGGGAAATATTAAACTGCACGGACTAGATGATGTTAGCACATGCTGTTTGGTTTGTATACTGAGCCTGTCTGGTGTAGAATGTCACAGAGGTTTGTCACTTAGGTCTGCAACCAGGTCATCAACACAGGAAGATATCATCATATCACTTACCACAAAATACTCTGAAACATGGGCAAAGAAATCTCAGCAAAGATTTATACATTTTACTGCAAAGCTCGTGAAAATGCAAATAAAGTGTCTAAAATCATAATGTGTAGCAGCTCCCGTGACACCAAGAGAAAAACTGAGGACCTTTTCAAGTCTTTCATGCAGGAAACAAAACACAGATTAATGCTTGAGCCAATATAAGAGAGGAGTTATGGTGATGTTGTGTTGTGTTCATTTAAAATGCCCTTGAGGATGAGGGACCTCTGACATTAGATCACTCAGACTCCATGACTACTGAGGAATAAGAGGTCAGCACTCCAGTTCTACTACACAAATTTTCTCCAGGGCTTCACCTCTTCTAACTGTCTGAACTATTTAAAAGTTGATTTTAAATGCTAGTTGCATGAAAAAAAAGATAAAAGTAGACACATACCAACTTAGGTTGAGGAAGAAAGTTGTTGACCCTGGATATGCTCCACATGCCCTCGAGGTACTGTTGGGCCTGGATGGTGACGGTGCTCAGGGATCCAGTGAGCTGCCCTCCTGCCACTGTCACCTGGACACTGGTCTTTGGCCCTGAAGTGGTAGCTGCGCTCTGGGACCAGCTTGGTACCCCATGGCGCTCCCCTACTGGCAGGACAGAGTGGGTAGAGGGCTGATTTTTTGAGAGTTGTTTTGTTTGGATGCTGGAGGATGACACAGTGAATCTAGAAGGCTGTGGTATAAAAGATGTATTGGGCAAGGCAGCCATATTGGAGCTGAAGGCCAGGACAGGAGCATGGAGTGTTTGCAAGGCCTCCAGCCTCAGTTGTTGGAGAGGTGTAGAGCAAACCTGGCAACATCCAGGTTCATGATTCCCAGGTGTTTGAAGCTGCTCAAACAAGAAGGTTGCATATCCGGGGTCCTGCAGAGAAAAACAAGAAATGTGGTTTAGCTCAATGCACAGTATTCAAAATAACAGAAACACTATGCAGGAAACATGTTTTTCCAAAGCATATCATAGCCATATTACATTTTTCTGTATGTATGTATTTCTAGTTGTGTCAGTGGTCTGCTAGCACTGTGGTCCCTGACTGCCCTCTGGGACCCTCACTAAGCTTTACCCACTCCCTCTCTTGTCGGATGATTATTTGATCCCCCAGTGGCCTCAGTGCAGAGGGCTGAGGTAGAGGTGTGTTTTCAATAGCATTTGTTTGTTTCTCTGTCAGCAAGATTAGGCTACACAAATACTACCAGGCTGAATTTCATGAAACTTGGTGAAGAGGCACAGCATGGGAAAAGAAGAACCCATCAAACTGTGGTGCTTATCCAAATCACCTTCTTTAAAATTGCAAAACAGGGCATCGACCCTTGGTGGAGGATTGTACCCCCTGTGTTCCCCTCTAGTTTAGATGCCCAGCCTGAATGCAACTTAAAACTGTTGATCCCCCCAAAAAAATCAAACATGAAGTAGAGTTTGCAGAAATAAGTTGACATTTTCCACTTATTAAAGTCAGTGGGATTTTTTTTAATGGGTATTTGGTTAGATGGATGAAATAATGTATAGGTGCATTTTCACATTATTGTTTAACGTGAATTCAAAGAAAACTCTTTGAATTCTGAAGTTTTTACTTGTCCCAGAGAAGGTATTTGTTAACATGTTGGCCTGAAAAAAAAGCCATCATCCCTGCAGTACTCGATAATGCTCAGAGGGATTAGCAGAAGATCCCACAGAGACATTCCTCGCATAAAAAAACAAGTGAAATGTGGCTGCTATTTACTTTGTCCAGCTTAAGAAGAGAAGGCCAAGCAGATTTCAGCTTATTACTGCTTTTAGAGATGGTGTCCAGTAGAGCTTTATCCTTTCACTTCATCACTAAGAAGGCTTCCTAGGGTGTCCATCTCTGCTTGCGAGAACTAACAGAAGAATAAAACAGCCTTGGAGACTCTGCACCCAAAGCTATAAAATTTACATATAATAGGTGTCCCAGTGTGAAAACATATGATAAGCTACTCTCCAGGAAGCTGGAAGAATACAGAGCTATCATAAGTGAAATCACAAGAGAGGAAGGAATATAACTTTCTGTCTGTTTTAGTGAAGCTAACCTTCACACAAATACACACACAGACACACCTACACACACAGAAATAGAGAGTCTCTTAAGAGGCATAAAGGGGCACTATAGGATTCTGCCCAGTGGAGTCTGGCCTAAGACAGGAGCTCATAGCCCCTACATAAATGTTTATGAGACCTTTGCTGCTTAGAACCTCCGAGGTGATCAGGAGGAGTGAAGCTGCGGGGAAACAACAATCCACTGCTCTAATGCAGTGCCACTTAATACAGCTAACCCAATGGGCCCAGAGACCAAAGAGGGAGGCCGAGGGACTCTAAATCTCCTCCCTATGAAAGCCACTCAATACACGGACTTTTAGATTACCTTTCTCTGCAAACACTATTAATAGTATGATCACGCAACCTTCCAACCAACCTTCTGCAGCCTTACAAATAAAAACAGACACTTTTCTTCCATATATTTCCCATGACCTCATAAATTCCAAAATAGCAATATAGTCTAAGTCATGCTCAATCTATTCTTTACTTTATTCTCTACCTAAAGGACAATCATGCATGGGACTACATTTGGACTGGCCTAATGTTAACCGAACCATTCTGGTTAATGATCTGCTATATTGGCTACTTACTTTACACATGGACAAGCGTGGGCAGGATGCAAGCACAACTAAGAAATACAGTCAGAATGTAGAAAATCCCATAAATCTGACTGTAAATGAGAACTCTGGGCTGACAACAGCCTATGGCTGATCAGTAGTCTATCAGATGACTCTTGATGCTAGTGTATATCCCAATGAGGAAAGGATTTAAATGTAAGAAGCTTAAGATATATGAAATATGATAGAGCTTTAAAAACGATATCTAATGCTGTCTGATCCTGACATGTGGACAATCCCGGCTGTTATGCTTAGACAAGACAGGATATTTATGCACAAGACAGGACAGTTCTGCTGAAATGAGATCAAACAGTCTATGACAAATTGGAGTGAAATATGAAACAGAGCAAGAGAAAGCACCGCTGGCTGCTAGTTTCACAGTCTAGTCTGGGTTCATGTATATGCTTCTTAGACAGGAAATTGAAGCAAAGTCATAACAAACCAACTCCACCCCTTCACCCTTTTACCTTTCGACCACTCCTTACCCACCTCGGGGCACTCGTACATGGTGGAAGAAATCAATCCTCCCCCCCGTCTCTCTCTCTCTCTCTCTCTCAGCATGCATTGTTAGGTGTTGATTTAGGGGAGCTAATAAAATGACACACAAAGCTGAGCCCATCTGCTATTCGGTTAGGATTCTGGAGGTTAGAGAGCAGGTTTCTCCTGTAAAGCTGTCTGTAAGCTTTACGTACGCTCATTGGAGTGTATAAAGGGTCAGGGCCAGAAGGCTTATGAGGTTGATGGCACTGATGATGATGATGGGTATATGGAAGAGAATGATGGGTATGAGGAAACGCAAGGCCACATCCATATTTATGTGGTACACTGAAGGGGGAAAAGACTGGAAAAGGACATTAAGCTTGGTATATATTTCACACTCAGTGCAGAACTCAGGTTTGGATATAAAAATATCTCAAGTCAGCTGAAAAGTGGCCAGAGTTAAACTCCTAAACATTTTACCTGTATGCTTGTACCTTAACATTCAAGCAAACTCCTTGCGAGAGCTTATGGATAAGCATATCAGAGGAAACCTGAAATGTATGATACATGAGCACACCCACCCCCAAAGCCATATTGTTTCTTTTATTATCCATTTGATCGATTACTGACAGGTGCAAGTGGGTGTCAAGAGTAGCACTGCTACAGAGAAGTATGTAATGCATGGCAGCAACACAACCCAAATGCTCAAAGCATGGTGAAGAGGTATGGAGCTACTTTAGGGTTGTTACTCCTCGGCCATTGTTACTGTGGGAGATGTTTTTAGTTTTTCAACCCAGGGTCTGTTCACTGAGAAAATGAAATTGCACAAGCAGGGATAAGAAGACAGTGAGGAGTGGGAGGAGGTAGGCCAGGGTTGTGGCCCTTGCCCGGAGGCTTGTGGGTGGTTGTGTTGGTTTGCTGCCTGACAGCACAGATCTTTATTAAACTCTGGGGACAGATGCTGTGGCCTTATTATGGAAAGGAGCTGTTCTGCGCACACTAGAGAGAAGCCCTGCTTGTGGAATCAACCTTTCACAGCCCTTAGAGACATAAGTTTGTCTCTGTCCCTCACACTAACTGTGATGAAAACCAGGGTAGCAGCAGCAGAAGTGATGAGCCACCCAGCTGACTAGCTCTCTGGGTTGATGGAGAGTGTCATCACAGACATCCCATGCCCAGAGGCTGATGGAAACAAGCTCAGCCGTAACCACTTATGGATGAGGAGACAGGGAGAAAGATGTGCATGATTTCACTCCTGTGTGTCCTTAGGGTAGAAGTAGAACTGGTCAAAGTCACACATAGGTTTTTCCTCAAATCACACCTCATTTACCTTGCCTTGACAAAATGCCTTCACTCTAACCAGACAAAGGAAAACTGCCATCTAACGGTTTCCACATTCAGTCTCTGATGTACCTCTCATGTGGAGCGCTGAGGCCAGATATTGCAGGCTGACTTAAATCAAGGGAAGGTCACAGTGATTTGAAATGCATGAGGCCCCTCGCTAGCCGAGACACTTTTAGGCACGCTCCATTGAAAGTAAAATACTCTGGGAAACCATATTTTCTATTCCAGTTGAGCCCAACAGATATTTCCCAGACATAAAAGCACCCTGTGACCCTCTGCAGCTCTGGCAGGAAAAAACAAAGTAAAATTGTACCAACGTGTATTGATGATGAGAAAAATCAAGTGAAAAGTTCTGACATACAACAGCCAGCTGCCTGTCAGCTCATATCGGAACAGAGCCTCCAGTAGTTGGTGGCATTCTGTTGTTGGTGATTTGTTTTCATATTTGTAACATCTGCAAAGTAATTCACTAGTCCTCAGTCCTTTGTGTGTTCACCTCAAGAATCCATTCATATGAAAGAACTCCTAAATTTAGTTTGATTCCTGCCTTCTTCTTTCAGGTTTCTATTTTATTATCCTACGAGCATTGGCAACATTCCTAAATACCAGTCAGTGCAATGTCGTGCTGCTTTATATCTGTCCTCTCTCCGGCACCAGTCCTGTTTACACATCACAATTCTTAAGTACTTCCTACTGACTGCATTTCTTGTAAAATCAAGACCACACAGCAGCTGCCAAATCTAATGCCCTTTCAACTCCTGACTTTCTCTTCCTCTCCTTCTCTGTAAGGATGTGACAGAGCCACTTCTGTTTACTCGGCCTGAGATAGTGTTGACCCAAACCACACATGGCCTTCTGAAACAGATTGCCCCCCAATAAACCACAGGAGCCCAGTTCAGATCCCAGGTTGAGGACGAGAGCTTCCAGCAAGCCTGCTTTCCCACAGGTAGCCTGGCTCAATCTGACAGCCATGTCGGAGAAAAACGAGAACAGCTGCTGGCCTTGCCCCGAGTGAGCACTGGGCATTAAGACAGATTACATTCCCAGGATAAAAGCAACCACAGTAGTGTAATCCCCCCAACTATCCCCACCACCTCCACTTCTCTGACCCACTCTCCAAACCTGCCGACTCTACTCACATCCCCTGAAGGAGCGGAGACCCGGAAGGCCTGCAACTCTGATTAGATATCAGGTAGAGCTTTTAGTGCCACAGCAGATCTGGGATACAGACCATTAAATTTAACCACTGCCTGCTCGGAGGCAGAGAAGACAATGACTCAGGATGTCACACTAGCATGCTATTTAACTCTGTGGGAATGCCTTTGGTAGAACACAAAAAGGGACGGTTCAACAAATCACATCAAACAGATGCTTGTCCCTGTCTGCTGACTCGACAAGATTAAACAAACCTGTAATAAGGCTTTTCCCCCAAACAAGGTAACAGTATCTCCAGCAACACAAGTACACTGTCATTACCTACCTGATAATACTGCCTCACACAAAAAAAGCAGACACCAATACAGTAATGAAGTCATTCATCCTCTGTGGCTGTGTGAAAAACTCTTGATGCTTCATTTTTCAGCCACTCTTCTGGGATTTTATTGGAGCACAATAGGATTCCATGAAATGATGATGAAATATCTCCACTGGATCTCTAGCATTTCTCATGCGAAATCTGGCTTTTGTCTAAGCGAGGCTACATTTACGCACATATCTCATTATCTGAGTTTAAGCTTTGTGTGAGAGATGCGGTTGCAAAATCGATTCTGCACTTGCCTTTCTGAGGCTGTGGTCTCACTGCTCCTCTTTCTCTTTGCCTCTTACTCTCCTGTGATTATCACATATTTGAAACTGAATAACTTCTATAAATCACAAGAACACCCTGTGGTTTTATTAGTGTAAAATGCCAAAGGAATGAATACCAATTAAGATATCTTGAAAGTTCAGTGTTATTTATGTTCAAAATTATGATCTTTTAACTCTGATGTTGCAAAAATTTTTTGCATTTTTACATTCTTCCAAGAAAAAAAGAATAGCTTTACATAATTCTGCAGCTATCATGATGGCAAACTGCTCACATACAATGCCAACAGCATAATTACAATGAACAAATTTCCCCCTATTAAGATAAAACAGATTACCTTGTTTAGAAAAGTGCATCCGATTTTTGCCCTTCAATGCAGCCAAAATTTCCTGTATCACACATCTGTTCAAGATGAGCTTATGTGAAGAGGAGACTGATGTCAATCTGCCCGCCCTGTGTGATTTAGTCCTTTCCTGCCTTGAACCGTCAGTGCACTGCTGACAGAAAATGCAAATAGGCTTTCCCCCCTTAGTGACACTTTCAACACCACCTGTCCACAATATCACAGCAATACACTCTTAGATGAACAAACCCAAGGTGGAAAAAATCTGCCACTGGAATGAGAACACAAGATATCCTATAAAATCCAGTTTATTGATATCAGGGAGGTCTAGGTGGACATATTGCTTTGTTTGGGGATTACTTGGAGCATGATTGCAGCTCACTGTAAACTACATCACAGCCTACAGATTCTCCTGTCATCCAGAAAACCAAATGTCCCTGTCAATCAGAAATAAAAAGGCCACATATCCTGTTGACCCCCAGGTTAAAAACAGATAGAATGGGATGTAATCACTCATGAGTGTCTATGCCAAACCACCCTGTAACCATTAATGACCATAATGATATGTCATTTCTCCATATGTTCGTCCCATTTATATAAGTGTAATATCATAAAAGGTTCACTAAACCCGTCTTTACATACTTACTATCAGAAGGAGAAATGGGTGAAAAATTTCCGTTGATGTGTGTGTGTGTGTGTGTATGTCTGCTGCCCCGTGTGTCTCTTTACACCACACCCATCCATCACTCCAGCCTTTCGCCACTTGGCCAGTTAATTACCTTTTCCTGTTCACTCACGCACATAAAGAAAACAAGCCCCTTTCAGACTGTTTGGACAGACTTCATTCTCCCTCGCCCCCCTTTCCAACATCTTTCTCTCCCTCTCCTTCTCTTTCTCTCTCTCTCGCTCCCGCTCTCCTCTGTGGACACAAGACAGCCTTCACTGCCCGAGATCCGTCAAGCTTTCATCAGTTTTGGCCAGGGTCAGAGTGTTGGGAGGGTCAAACTGAATTCAGCAGCAGTGCAGTGAGAGACTTTAACACGTCTCCATAAGACATCCGGTAGTGAGTGATCATTGCTTAAACTCAACAACATCTGATCTAAGAGCTATAGTAATGCACTGCACAGAGAGAACAACATGAACCTCTAAAGGTTTCACATTTGTGGAAAAAGTATTTTGCAATTTAGAAGGATAAAACAATGTTTTCGCCTCTGTAAATATTTCTCACTTCTCTGCCCAGTGCTACAGCAGAGGATGTCTGGCAGCAGCAGCAGCAGGGCTGCTTGCTATGCTGTCCTCGCCAAAGACGCAGTGAATTGTGTTTACGTATACCTGCACAAGCGATTGTGCACTTCTAATTAAAATGGCTGATTTTTTTGGCTCAGAGACGCTCTCAAGGTAGTTTCTCTTTTTCCCCAACCAGTCTTGCCAAAATGAGTGTGTAATGAAAAATTCAACAGGCAAGCTGTAAAGGCAGAAGCCAGGTGTTGCTGTAAACTGCAGGTGAAAGCAAGGACAGAAGGGAGGAAGGTGAGATTAGAGGGAGGGGAAGAGGGTTAAAATTGTCTGGCAACTACACGGACTGCAGGGATAATGAAAAGTAGGGATTGATACCATATATTGTATATTACCCATATGGAAAAAAAGAAAAACATATAAGAATATCCTATTGCCTCCAATAGTATGTTTGTTTTATATACTGTATATACTTTAGCATTTTTCAAATGCAAAACAATGTTTACCTCCTTCATACTTAATTCCTGTAATTAAGACATTGAGAAAAATGCTAAAGGGGCCACATTCATGAGTAAATTATAGTATGAGGCACTGAACTCTTATAAGATATACAAGACTAAATTTTAAAAGTTTGAATTTATTCCATATATTTGTAAAGTCCTCAGCAGTGTGCAAGTCTGAACCTGTAATCAGTATTCCTAACAGGCCACTACAGCTTGTTGTAAGATCTATTTTTGTCCAAGTACCTACTCCAAACTCTCACCACAGAGCAGATGATCCTGATACAATAGTTCTCTCCAACAGTCCAAGCCACTACTTCACTTGTATTTCAAAAACCCTTTTTTCAGTCTATACGCAGTGATGACAGCCACCTGCTTCTCCTCTGTCTGAACTGTCACACCAAGAGAGCTGCAGTTGCTGCAGTTTGTTCTACAGGGGGAACATTTTCATTTCGACTGGAAAACGAGCACTCTCAGGTCCCTGCAGTTTATTTAGAGAGAAAAACAAACTGCTGCTAAAAGCTCACGGCAACTAATCTCCATCGAAGGGTAAAGTGTAACAGCAGTGAACAGTCAGACGCATGGAGTGTGCATATGAGTAGTTAATTATCAAAGAAAAATGCAAAGGGAGTTGCTCATGCTCAAACAGAAATAATTGCACACAGTATTTGATCAACATCCTCCAGATCCCATAATGGAAAAAGTCTCGGTCTAAACATCAACAACATAATTAAAATTAATCATTTTCAGATCAACATTTAAGTGTTTTTTTTTGTTTGTTTGTTTTTTATGCCAAGCGGCACATTTAGAATACATAAGGTATAACATATGGATCTACAGGGTCCCTCTGCACCTCATCTTATGTCCTCTTTGCAATAGTTCACCCCTCCCCTACAGAGAAAATGCAAAGCTATACATACTCCTAGTGATATAAAAATAAAGTGACAGGGAGTGATGACAAGGTGAAATGTTGAGCATCCTACAACAATAATTCTGCCCACTTTCCCCTTAGAATGAACTGTACAGTAATTAAGCTGGCAAGCTGCCATGTGGATAATTATTATTCATTTTTCCATTGCTGAGTGTTTGAGAGTTTTGTGAGTCTCCCTCCCCCTCTATCTCTCCACATAGACGGATTCTGTATCTTTATAGTGAGCCACAGTAACTGGTTGCTGATGAGCGTGGCACTTTTGTATTTGTCAGATATCTAAATTCTCACCCATATGCCAGTGCAGATTATGTGAACAACAGGCTAACTGATTGACATCACAAATAAGCAGGGAGCATAAAAAGAGCTAAAGGTGAGACCAACATTTTTGCCTTGCTGAAGAACAAATCCTGAGCCAAGGTGAGATGTGCTGAGCATTCCTGTCCCATCCGCTCCCAGTCTGCAGAGCATTATCTCAGAGAGTGACACGCTTTGTGTTTCACAAAACTGCTGTGTGTCGGAAGAACAATGGAGCAGCAGAGATGCGAGAGGCAGAATCAGTCTGGTGCTACAGCCTCATGTAGGTACGGCAGAGAGAGAGGGAGGGAATACTAATTTATCATGAAAGATGTCATTACCATGCCAATGACTTCTCAGAGAACACAATCATCGCTAATAATAGAAATTTAAACATCAGCGCAGGGCTTTCAGACAGGAAGGGCTGTGTTAATGGAAAACTGTTGTGTGTTTATGAGAACTAGACACTAAACTAGACATTGGTGAGAGTACTGATAGAAAAACACACAAAGATAAGCACTAACCAGTATCTGTTTTGGTTTTTTTTTTTCTTGCTAATTGAGATGTCTAGACACATTCAGTTGAATCTCAGCAAGATAAGGAGGTAGGGGGAACTATCTCGGTGGAGCATAGCACATACTAATCCACTTATTGAGTCTGAAGGATTTTCATTCACAGGCCTCGAAAATGCTTAGCTTATCAAAATTTTTTCACATGCACATTTTGCCACTTTGTTTTTCAGGAACAATAGCATCCTGCAAATGGCCTTATGGCCTACAACACTAAGCTACTCTGGCAGTTTCACTTAATATTCAAATGAGCTGGTGAGGACTAGTTGAACTGAAAGGCCATTTTACATTTTTTCTAAACCTTCTTTTTCACTTTTATAGTGTATCCATTTGAGTCAAAACACAGATTTAACATTATATTGAGGTGAATTCTATAACACGTTGAGATGCAATGAAGTTAAATTGAAACAAGACTTATAGAAATTTAACTCAAATACTGCAGCAGATGTAGGAGAAAGTGGACTAGTTTGTAAGTAGTACACATGAGCTATTATCGCACATGTACTGCAGTCTAGTTTTCTAAACATTACCCAGAAGAACTGAATGCAAATGTTTCCCTGGTATGACATCCATAACGCCTGATAGCGCCCATGTATGAAAGGTGCAGGTAATCATGTGTCCAGCCTCCTGCATGCTCTACACAGGTCTCACCCCTTACCTAAACCAAATGTAGGAACACATTGAACATAGAGAATCTATTGATGTGTGGTATGTTTGACAAAGGGCAACTTCATACAATGCCAGAATGATTCTCCTGAAACTGTTTGGACTGAATGGCTTAGGAGGATGCCAAAATGCCATAATAAAATGAATGGTTAAACTTTTGAGTTGCTGGCAACTTTGTTAAATTCTCACTTTGTCTTTTAAATTGTGCTCTTTACATTCTTTAGGGGGGTTTTTTTGTATGAAATGTGACAACACTGCAAATCTCAGTAAAAGCTGAGGAATTCAGCTTGATGGAGATGCTCATGATCCTTAGAGAAACAGTGGGAAGCCGCAGATTCACTGCTGAATTCCATGTTCAGAGCCAAAGGGAGGACAGAATATGCCAGTGAAAATTTAAAAAAGAGAGCCTGAGTTTGCAATGAGATTTTTATTTTTGGCTCAAGGGTATAATGGCATACATCTGAGTCTGTTTCCAAAGGCTCTAAGTGATGAGTTTTGACTAAATTCAACAGCATGACAAACAGACAGTTAAGAGCAGTTACTCAAGGAGGGAAGAGTTATACAGTCTGCAGCAGAATGAACCAAGTCAGTAGGTTCAAAAATACATCTGACTCTTTTTCATTCTCTTCTATTCAAAAATTAATATATGATAAATGAAAGAGAATGAAAACGAGTCAGATTTATTCAATTCATAGTGCAATAATCATGCAATTTATTTAATTGCTTTGTTTTCATTTTATGAAGTATGCTGAAACAACTAGTGGGACTTCAGAGCTATTACATCATGTAAGATTGAATCAGATGTTACATTATGCGTGTTTGAGCTACAAACACACAGAAACACGCTCACACATAAGTGGGTCTGGGGATGCAGAAGCATGCCCAGTCCATGCTCAGGATTTGATTGTGGGGCTGAAGGGTCAAAGGGTAACTAATTGCGCGACTCATGGAGGTCAGTATTGGTGTGGCCTCCTGTCAAAGCACTGGAACACCACCTGAAGGTCTGTCAAGAAAGACAAATGAACTCCGACCCCCCTGCTGATGACATCGACCCCAGTCAGTGAGCACACGCCATATCTTAATCTAGGTCATGGAGACAGGGGCAGACCACTACCGCTGATCCAGATGTGACGTGACGAAGGAGCTACTGCTGATGTTTGCCTGTCTGTTTTGTGTTTCTTTTTTCAATAAGGAAGCACTCCTAGTGGTGCATTCCTTCTCATATAACTTAAATAATAATTGTGGTTAGACTGGCTACGTTGTGCACACGAATTACAGGAAAACAAAAACAGAAAAACCCACTCAGTAACAATAGGATACTTGTGCATGGAGCTGTTTCGCTTTTAGAAACACCATAAAGAGCTAAACTTAGCTCTGCCTTCAAACTCTTGGAATGCCACAAGAGTAACTCTCAGTTTTACACAGTGACTCACTGAACAAAGCAGAGCAGGAGGTGATTATCATTTTTCACCAGTCAATAATTAGCTCACTCCCTAATCAGGTGTTTGTGCAGTCTGCCTGTCCATGCCTTCTTATTAAGCAATATCAATGCATGCACTAGAGCTTTTACCTGCCATGACATCAGCAGTAAGCCGCAGCCTGAACCACAGTGACTCTGCTGGAATGTACCCATAATTGATGTGTGTGAGTGTGTGTCATCCTTTTGTAAAGAATTAACAAATAAGTGTGATGGATGGATAAATCACTTGACAAGCCCTGCCTGATGAAAAAGCTAT
>VUQS01074459.1:23470-37983 GCA_015108495.1 Heterochromis multidens | reverse complement strand
CTGGTGGGTTCCCCCCCCCCCCCCCCAAAAAAAAAAGAGTGTCTTGCTTTCATGATTAACAAAATGTCGAAAAGGATTTCCCTTCCTAAACAGACATTACAATCATGTGAGGCTGCCAGCCAAAGGGACACGGCCAGATGGGACATCTCCCTCTCTCCTATGCTGCACTGTTTTGGAGACAAAAATTACCCAGACCTGTGTCAACAGCTGGGAAAGGCATCCCTTGCTGTGCTTTGTGAAAGTGATAAAAATAACACTGAAGTACCCCACTGTGGGTTACGCCCAGAACGGGTCTGTTTTTCCTGGCCGGGAGGGTCACTGTCAGACAGAGCTGGACCTCCAGCCAACACACATCAAGGCGGCACTTTCCTAGCCTCCATTTTCGCCCCTGTCTTTTCCTGTTTTGACAGGAAACAGGAGATGATAACATAGTCGCACAAACAAGCAGAGATTGCCTCCGACCTGCTGCCGTGCTGTCCTCGTGTGGCCGTGAATGTCTGTTTTCTTTAGAGGGCCTCGTGTCTGAACATAGAAAAACATGCACTCGCTGTCTAGCGCGCGAACATGGCCATGAGGCCACTGTGACGCACAGGCATTCACACAGACACACCTGACACACACATCAAATTCACACCTGTCTTTACATCAAGCTTGAATAACTTTTCCAAAGCCTGGCACAGAGTCTTTTGTGTGCTGAGCACTTCCTCACAGGATCCCAGCGGCGTGCCAGCACAGCGTCACACAAAGAGCTGCAATAAAAAAGACCACCAAAGTCACGGACACAAGACTGAAAGAGGAAAGATGAAAGCTGCGGTGGTCGCCACGGGGAACCAAACATACACGGAGGACGTGAGCAGAGGAGCAATGTCAATATCTAGCAGGGGGAGGAAGGGTAGGGTGGGGAGTGGCACTGGCGTCAGCAGGGTAGCTTTGAAAGCAAAGGGAGGTGAAGATGAGTAGCGTCTCCTGTCCGAGGGTCTTTTTGGAATGTGTGCCTTTTATGTTGTCAGGAAGCACACTGCGGTGAGACACAACAAGTGGAGTGATGGGGCCATTAGAGAAGGCTTTGTTGATGGTGTGAGAAGCTCAAAGGAACGGGACACTTTGATTGCCCTTTCTGATTCCCCTGTAGCCTTTGTTTATGAGCTAATTAAGCATTGTTCAGCTGCTGCAGGAACTTCGAGTCCCCCCCATCCTTATAGCACCATGATGACTTTGAATGGTTACTGTAGGCTTTTACAGCACCCCTATAACATAACCACTAACGCATAAAGCACTTTCTAAACTGCAATCTAGTGTGGGAACCAACTGCTATATGCATATGTTATGTGCATTAACACTCGGAATTGTGGCTGAGAAAGAGAAAACGCATAAAAGAGTTGAAAACACACACATCAGGTGTAGTCCCACGGGTCAAATTCAGTTCAAATGTTACTGCTTCTGTGGGAGTTCAAGTGTACCCCAATTTCACCTCTCCCCTGGACGCTGAGACCCAAACAGCTCCTCTCTCACAAAGAGATGAAGACATAAACACCCAGTGTGGGACAGTGAGGTTAAGGGTTCAGTGGATGGACAGAAAAAGGAGGAGGAGGGCAACGTCTCGCTACATAGACGTGGTAATGACCGTGTGGCAGCAATGGAATTGGTGGAAGATTGCTCACAGTAAAGAGGAGTAGAAATGCTGAGTGAGAAGGAATGTTGTGTGAGAAGGTATACGTTTACCTGGCGGTGGTCAGGTACAGAGAGGTCAGAAAAAGCACATGAAAAAGAAAAAATGGAGGGAGAATTCAAGGTTTGTGCATGCACAAGTTCAAACTATCATTCATAGCCAAATTAAATTTGTAAGAAGAGATTGATTTGAGGGTTATTTTATGAAGTCAGGTCAGCATCCCTTAAAATGGATTGCTTAAATGTCAAACTAAAGCTGGCACCACTTGTAAATAAACCATGCATTAGTGTTTAACACCATATTGCAGGCCTGCTGACTGACTTTGAATGATATTAAAGGGCGATGCTGGATTGTACGTTTTGGCTCTTATGATCTCCTTGTTGCAGTCCCTGCAAGACACAGGGGAGGGTTGAGCTGAACAGAGCAAAGGATCAGAGCACCAAACACAACTACAGCATCCACTCCTGCTCTGAACAGCAAAGCTTGGCAGGAATTCACCAAGGCTACAAGTGCAGGTGTTCTCCCCAGGAGCTTCCCTCCTTTTCATCTGAGGAGGGACAGCATTTCCGTGTTGCACAGACATGTTCAAAGGTATTTCAGCAATGTTTTTTTTGTTTGATGCATAAATTTAGAGCGGTAAACAAAAGCTGCCATCTATCATGTTGATTTAGCGATGCCTGATAGAAGCACCAGGGGTGAACACTGCCAAAACAGCCAGTGGCAAAGTGAATGCAGCTGAGCACCTAAAATACGCCACGTTAATGATGACAATTTCAGACAAAAAACAACAGCATGTAGGAACAAAATATTAACTGAAAGCATCTCTGAATGAAAGTGATTTTTTTTCTAATTAAGCCACAGAGCAGTAATCAGGGGTAGAAGCTGCTGTCAACTGAGAATGCGGCAAAGGCACAATGCCACAGTTAAATCTACACACATATGCACACTCACACACTTGTTCGCAAACTCCTCTATAGGTTTTTTCCCACTCTCAGCATGGTAGCTGGACACTTAGCTTGGGTCTGCACTGTGAGGCCCATCAGTGAGTTCGCACAACAGCCAGGATGGCTCTACTTTTATAGGTGGTACTGAACTGATACTGAGCAGCACACGCAGAGGATGGAGAGGCAGTTTGGGACTCGTAAACAGAGAGGTTTAAGTTTAAGTGCCCGACACACACGAAGGGGATAAAACAGCCCAGAGCTCTTCAGCAAAGAGAGTGACATCATAAAATAGAGCGGCAGTAACAAGAGGGGAAGCATAAAGGACAGATCTATTAATGGGAGATGGTTCATAGGAGAGAGGCAGGGGAAGGTTTACTCCACAGGCATCTACTGCTTGGGAGTAATGACAAGCTTGAGATGGCACAGTTTATCAAGACAGTACATATCTGCTGATCTGAATAGAAATCTAATTACCCATCTTTTTCTTTTTTTTAAACCAATGACCTCTAAAGTGATTATCACCATACACTGTTGCTTATACATTAAGTTTGTTACTCTTCGTACTCTGCTGCCTGTTCAAGACACAATACTACACATTTCAAGCACTGAGTCTTGTGTGGAACAGTTGTGTCACTTTTTTTTTTTTTATCATTTTTGTGTGGCTCATCAAGAAGAATCATCAGAAGGGACACAGAAATAAAAAAATCAAATTGAAAGTTTGTCCAGTAGCAAAACATCATTGGCTTATACTATTTTTGATTTTAACAGTACAAAACCAACAAAGCAATTTTTTTCACATTTTCCCAAAGTATAAAAGTCTAAGGAAAAGGACTTCAGCTGCCAATCATAGACAAACAACACAGCTATTGTATGACTTTTTCAGGTGAAAATCCATTATGAAAATCCATACAACTGCGGTTGACCTTTTTGGTATTCCGCCTGTTGAAAAATTCAGCGACAACAGTTTTCCATTGGAATAAAAGCAACTTTGCTGCCATTTGTCGAATGCAGAGCTATGCCATTTCCTTTCAAATGTCAGCAGACAAATTGCTAAGTCAAGTCATTTAATAATGAGAGAAAAATCCAAACTGAAACATATTTCTTCTTTACTTTAGCTTCCTCTCACTACAGAAGGTTTACCTGCTTTGATGCAAATCTGACGTTATTTATATTCATATACATAATAATACATAGATACATAATGGCATTTTAGACCCTCATATAGGCACCAAACAAGTAGCTAGTGATAAAGGGGTAAAGAAACCTTCTGTTCTCATCATACCTAACCCCAAAAAGTACTAGAGTAATGGTACAGAATGGTCACCTTCTCCAAGACCACCACCAGGCCAGTGTGTTGGAATGAAGATAAAACACCGACTATAATAAAGCAATCATAAATTGGTAGCAGTTAAGATCAGAAGGATGGATGATTTCAGCAGCAAAGTGGAAAGGATGGAGGGACTCTGAATGTGCTTCATCTCTTTCTTTTTTCTCTGGTACTTACACGCACATTCACACATCATCAATACGCACACTCATCCTCACACATGGAGCTGGACACTCAAGCATGAAATGAACATGAGCAGCGTGAACTTTGACTGGCATTTTTTTTACACTGCGCCAGGATTTATGGAGCACTATATACGTATCTGAATGAGCTCCTGACAATAAAGAATAGCCTAAAGCATAGCTGGGGAGTCCGGAGAGATGAGTTAACACAAGCCATCTACCAATCACAACACAACTCGTCGCTATCCATCTGCTATTACACAAACACAAATAGAATCAAAGAGAGACGCATGCATGCCATCGCTCTGACACATATGGAGAAATATGACATGAAAGCAGACTGGTGCACTTACACAACAGCTGCAAACCGCAGCCACAGTTTACTACTATTGGCCACTCAGGGGCTCTTCTCGGAATGAAAAGAAAGAAATATTGCATTGTCAAAACAACAAACATGATTGCAGGCAGGTTGCTGAGAGTAATTACTTTCCCTAGAGGTACAGAATAGACTTTGAGGATCGCTTTAAATTCTCTGAACAAGCCAATTGTGGATAAAATTGGGCAAAAAGGTGTTAAAAAATACGCATAAAAACAATTAAGAAAGGACTGTGTAATGTGAAAGGTGGCACACACTGATCAATTATCTCTAAGCTTCTGCTCCACTTGCTTCTCTAGCATCCGGGCCCTCTAATGTGCTTTCTGAGGGTAAACATTGCCAAAGAGGCCAAACACTGGCAACTTTCTGAACTGGCAGGTGAGAAGTAGATGCTCCATTAACATCTTCCAAAGAAGAAAACAAACAAGGCAATGTCAAGTCTAACTCAGGCACCATACTCAACTGATCCACTGTTTGCTGTGAGCAAGAGAGTCACGCCCAAAACAGCTCCAAGTTTGCTGTCTGCACATCCATCTTGGCAAGGATACACAGTGCTGGCATTCTCTTTCAGCACATTGCTATAAGCCAGGCGATTTGTCTGCTACCACAAGGCCTTCTGTCAATTGAGTGCGTTTTATGGAGCCAGCAGGAGATTACCTCAAACTCAGTGCTCCTCAGTGTCTGTGTACCATTTTGTACTATGTACTATGTTTTTTTTCCAATACTCTGAATCAGACTCAATAATGGAGTGCAGTCTGCCTGGATTGTGTACATCTCACTTCAGCATGACATATGGATCCAAGCGCTCTTGGAGTACCAAGAGCGCGTGAAACAAACACACACATACATTTTTTTCACAATCACATTTACGCACACACCCCTCACCCTAAATGAACAAGTCAAACTGATTAATTCCCACTGGTTAGACTTCTTGTTGCATTTGTGTTCTTTGTTCACTGACATTTCTGCCTTTGTTGTTCTGTTCTCATGCTCTGCAGACCTGTGCTGTAACACATTGGCCTGTCAGCCTAGACTGCAAATCCATTGTTTCATTTCAGTCTGGCTCATTGTAACACATGATCCTTCACCAAATAGCAGCAAACCTATTCAGACACATGTTATTATGTATGGCAATTATTCTTCAAAGCTACTAAGAATGAGAAGCCAACACAGGATATAGGTGTTGTCAGAGTCGGACTATTACAGGGTGCTCTAATTCAGTTTAATCCTGAAAAGATGACTGATCATAAAATAAATGAGATGCAGGCATAACTGAATAAAGTAAAATAAATATGTATCTGTGACCAACCGTTAACAGACAATATTATTGCACTTACCAATCGATAACCAATCAAGAATACAGAAAAGTACCAAGTATTTAGATTCCAGCGTTTTTTTAATGGGGGGTGGGACATATGTTTATTTAATTTTCCATTTATGACTGGAACAGGTGGAAACAGCTATTATTCTATCCAGTGGTTAAAAAAAATGTTAACCCTCTAAAACAGTACCTTGTCATTTTTACACTTTTGCTTTCTTGCAGATAAAACAAATGAGATGCATGCTCATTTATCAGCTCCTGCTTTCAGACAGTGTGTTATGCCAAGATGCAAACTGTAGCTTTATATTTAACATCTCAGTCATAATAGGGGCACAGTCACCTTTAACTCCTTGCAAGATAATAAATTAAGAAATGCCAAGAAAAGTGAGATTTACTGCTTTTTATTAAATGTTATGCTGTGATTCAAAACCAACTTCATTTCCAAGTAAGCCACAGCCACTTAAAGTTCTTTTTCAGTCATTTAAAGTGACCTTTTTTAAATGGTGACAAAACTGTGACACACACATTGACATGACAGATGAAATGTCCCTAAAAGTGGTATGCAATGCTTTTTAAATTATGTCTCGTAATGGTTAATAACACATATTTACCTGCCGATAAGGCAATGATTTTATAATTGAGGAAGCCTGTTAGTTGGCTTCACTCATACAGAAGATGAGTAAGAAAAAAAAGATTCAGGTAATGTATTTAACGATGGCTTTTATTTTTGAAAAAAACTTAAAATATATTTTCCAAGATCTATGTTTGCCTGCTTAATTTGACCTAATACCTTGACAGCAATGATTTAAATTGGGATACAGTGATCTGCAACTTGAGAACTTGTCTATGTTTCTATCTCTGTGTTAAGAAAACACCACTTCAGTCCAATATTTACAAAGAAGATCTAAGATGCTCTGCGAAGCTTGAAGCTTCATGGCCTTTGGTAACTTGTTGCTTCCTGGTGCTAAGCCACAAACTTTGATTGAGCTGCTATTAAGGAGAAAAGAGAAACTTTGTATATTTGCCTTTAGTGCATGACAGAAACACTGCAAACTTTACAGTAACTGGAAGCAGCAGGGTACATTCCCAGGTCTAAACAGCTCTAAATAGCTTTGCTCACCTTGACAGGTAACTGTGGGAACATCTGGACAGCTCTCTGTAGACACTGCAATGGCATGCTGTAGCAGCAGAAAGGGCCAGATGGCCAAAGGAGGACATATTCAGGTAAATATGTGCATGTGCCTGCTTGTATGTATATTATGTGTGTATGTGTACTAGTGGGCATCTGCTGGGGAGCCTCAGTCAGCTCCTGTTTCATCTTGCTCCTCTGAGCAAGGAGTGACGTGCAGACCTAAGGAATGGCAGTTCCAGGTGGAGAATTCCACAACCTCTTCCAACAGATTCCTGCGGTCTCCTCCTGATGAAAGGTGATGAGCATCAGCCTTACTGCAGCTCACTTTCCATCCAGACCCATCAGCCTTTGAATCTGTGCACCCTGAACCCATTTCCTGCTCTCTGCCTCGTAGCAATTTACCCTCGCAATTGTGATAAGTGGTAGACTGGCCAGCGACAATTGGGGTCAATTCACTTTCAGCTCACCAAATTAAAGATGTAAAATGAAACTGCAGCAGACACAGTGAAGATGTGGCCTTCATTCCAGAGTTGCCTGGAGGTTAAAAAATAAGGTTTGTGGCCAGCAAAAGTACTATGAAAGCCAAACCAGCTGCGAAAATCTGGAAGCAAGAAAGTGAATGAGAAATTCTTTACACTCCCTTAACTACTGGCAAGAGTTGTTCCACTGTTCAAATTTTAAGGGCTCTGGGTGCACTGGGCAGTTCAGAAGTACAGATGAAGATGAATAACAGGCTGAAAAATAATGGGGATGAAGGCTTTTTTCTTTTCTTTTTTTCAAGGCAATTAAATTCCTGCAGTGCTCACAGTACTAACTTTGTGCTTTGTTCCACTGAGAAAAGAAAAAGACAGCTGTCAATACCTGGTGTCTCAGACAAATTTAGGTCTTTACTGAAAAAGTATTGCATCTCCCTCAATACCCAGCACTGAATAAATGAAGCTGTGGGGATTGGGTAAAGTGGCAGTACACAACTGCATACTGCTGAGGCTCCCATATATAGTACAGCATGGTACCAACATGACTGATGTCTATGGTCTCTGCACCACTTGACACCAGATTATTGCTCTACAGTTTAATACAGCCACATGCCATAAAGCAGAAGTCACACCGCATGCAGGGATGAGGCAAGACCACAGCTCAGCTCAGAGTCTCCTCTATTCTCCTGCCTCGTCTCTCATCTCCTCCCAGGCTTGTTGCCGTGCATGCACTGCTGAGCAGTCACACAGGCACACACACACGTACACGTATCAATGAGGGCTTCAGGGGCTCAGGTGCTTAGAGGTGAATAGAATAATATGGCCGTGCTCTGTTTTAAGTCTACGTCAGTTCAGGTTTCACAATTGGAGTATTTTTTCACAAAGTGTATTTTTTTCTCTCCTTTCCTCCACCTGTCTGCTAGTCACTCTGTCCTGTCGTCTGCCCTCCTGCAGTGAAGCTGGCAGTGTACTCTTGTTCCAGGTCAGCTCTTTGAAACCTTAACCCACTATAAAAGCTGGGAGAAGTGACAGAAAGGTCAGAGGGCAGTCAACAAAGAAGAGGTAACAGTAGCCAGAGCTGCAGTCATTTGCCCACTTCTTGTCCATGTGTTTCGGACTTACCTTATTTCTCTAACACTTACTTTTAAACACACTCGTTTGTGCAAAATAACAAAATACAATTCCTGACTCCTTAGCTGTGCCTTCTGACTCACTTCTCTCTGGTCATCACAAATCAAAGACAAACATGCTCAGATCATGCTATGCCAGTGACTATTTGGCCTGGAAACATTTGTTGGATGACATAAGGTTGATTAATTTCCTTTCTGCAGTATTTCAGGAAATAAAACCTGATCCGAGACAGTTATATGGATTCACTAACGAGGCTGCACTTTGAGTGGATCGAGGGTCAAATAAGGAGCAAAGCAGAAACAAATCAAACATGAATCCCAATGAGTCATTTGTGAAAATTACCATTCCTGTAATTTATGAATTCATCATGAAAAACCTGGCAAAAGGCCTCATGGTTCAAATTAATTTGTGCAGCCACATTCATAGTCACATTCATGCACCCTATCCATAATAGGCTGGAACACGTTGTGCATGCATCAGCAGTGCATTGTATTCTTGATTAGCTTGTGATTTGCTCTCTATCAACAAGATTTAACTTGATTCACTTGCTCATTATACTTTGATCTATGTAGTGTCCAGGGCAGAGGTCAGTTTCTCAATTTTGACATGGCAGAGGTGAGGCCTGGCTACAATCCTAATCACCAACAGCTCAACTTAATCCAAATTTTCAAACCCTTACAGGCCTGCAGGACATTCTCTGTTAAGCAGTCAACACATTAATGCACTCCACAAGGTCCAGGACTGGTTTTTATATTCATAGGCATCTGTATTTATGATTGGCTGTCAGCATTGACCTGCAGTGAAACCCCAGTGCAATGATTTGGAAAATGGAAATATTTTAAATACTTCCATGCCCCAAAGTTAATATTATCAGTAAAAATACAAAAATTATAGACTTTGGTTGCAAAGTCCGACCATTTTTATCTTTGATCTTAAAAGAATAGTTTAACAGTTTTGTAAATGTCCTTATTTACTTTCTTACTGAGACCTGGATGGAAATTGATACCACTCCTGTCCATAAGGTGGTAAGCTTTAGCCAAAAGCTGGCAAATTTAGCTTACAATAAGAAATTAATAGGTTTATTTGAAACTTAGTTTCATACAATCATTTTACTTTGTGTCATACCTTACCTAACTGCTGTATCCAGCCACAATAAGCAGTCTACAGTTAGTGAATCCAGACTCTCTGCTGTTCACTATTCAAGTCATTCATTATTGTAGGTTTTAATTATGCAAATTAAGTAGGTGAAGTGGCTTGATTAAATAAGTCTGGTGGTTGTCAGTGTCTATTCTTTTTTTACCTGTCCTTTCGGGAAAGGGCATTTTTCCAAGGGTCTTTTCATTATCTTCTATCTGAATAACATAAAATGTGTCAAGGCAGCTAAAATGTAGGGGTACTTGCTCGAGGACCCAATTTCAGAAAAGTTAATTTAGGGATGACCCCCTTTGTGTGATGTCATAAAATGGTTATAATCAGAAATTCATTATAAATGTTGTGCAAAAAACGCCGTTGCTGCTGCTGTTGAAAATTCAGAACCAGTGGTTTGTGCACAAAAACTTCACTGCATTACTGCAGTTGTCCACTTACACCAATAGGCTCAACAGAGCCACAATAAACAACAGCGTGGAGGGAGAAGGGCTTTACTTCCCCAAGTTTCTTGTTCCTTTAGACCCAAACAGGAAAATGCAAAAGCTGTCTGGACCGCTTCAGTGTGTGTGAAAAGTCAACTTTCCCTCCAGTCACTTCATGTCTGAAAACACATTCACTTGACCCAAACACTTTTCCTTGAATTTTTATCTACTCACTACTACTACTGTATTCAAACAATAAGTCTACAGGCAGAGAGGGGGGGGGGGAAGGGATGCCTGGGGACCAAGCTGACTTCCTCTTTTCAAAAACGGGACGGCGGGCGGATGGGGAGGGAGGGGAAGTGTGACCTCAGTAAACAGTCTCCGCACTCATTTTTCCCATGACGACTGCAGACACAACACTGACTGAACTCTAGCAGATATCCCAGCAGGCCACCTGAATAACCGTGTTGACCTTCTTCCCTCCATGAAGGAAGTAATTTGGAAGCGATCATCCATAACTGCATCCATCCTATGAGGCCCAACAGGTGAGCAGCTCAAACTCACAAAGACAATGGCTTTATTATCCTTCACCTAGGGGAAACCCATACCATAACGCTGGTACAATAACAGCACCCTGCCATCACTGTTTGCCACCCCGGAATTAAGGCTCAATTTAGCCATCAACAAGTGCAAAATATGGGATAGAGAAGAAGTCTTCGTCTCTTTCTTCAGCACAGAGCACCTGGTGAAGGCCACAAAGTACTGCTGGAGGGTCCCACACTAAAAAGGGGAGGTCAGTTCCCAGGACAGACAATAATAGTTAGGGTTAAGCTTAATGTGTTTATGGGGTGGACTTAACTTGAAACCTGACTATAGATTTGATACACTCAAAACCACCTTTAAAGATTAGACCACAAATACAGGTGGTTCAAACCAGAGCACAGGTGCTGTAGAAATGTCCCCTAATCCTTTATGTATTCTATTCCTGTATGAACATCAGGTGCAGGGGTATTCAGGGTGAACCTTGAAAAGCCGTAATCCAATCTAACTTTGAGACTTTCCCTCTAAAATGGTACAACAAAGGAGAACTGACCCGAGGGCAAAACCAGCATGCCACAACAACAGTGGTCTCAGGGCCTATATTTAACAGCGGTGGGAATTGTGGGAGCAGCAGTACAGGAACACTTTCAATGCACAGCGAAGGTCGACTGGGACTTAACTTCCTTCTCAGACTCCAACGTGAGCAGCCTGCTTGTTTCAGCCCCTTCGACCCCCCACACCCAACAGCAAAATAAAAAGATAAGCATTGTTTAGCCAAACAATAGGCCACTTTCAAAGTCTGAAAAGCTTCCATTTTCACATCCAGAGCCAGCATTTTGAAGTCAAGTATAGCAATAAACAACTTTACAAATGGATGGTGAGAGCTTTCTTGGTGCAGTTAGAAACCGTGGCATGGATCTAATTTCACTGACCATGTTTCATTGTGAAGAGCAGGTGCAGGTGGACACAAGCATCACTACAGAGTTCCTATCACTATTCTGTAGTAATAGTAACTATAATTTGCTCACTTGTTGACTTTTTGACAATTTTACCATTAATTACTGTAAAACAGGAGTGCAGCTAAGGTGATCACAGTACTTTTCAATACAAAAAAAAAGTTAGAATGTGAATGAGAGAATGGGCTGGAAAATTGCAAAGATTACAAATTATAACACCAACCTTCAATGAATTTTGGTCAGCCAGAGCTAGCGCTTGTTTCTTCAACTCGGAAACTTTCTTCTGGCATTGTTGGCAAAAGCCTCCCTTCGCCTCCGACTCGGAGATGGGAACCGACCCGGCGCCCTCAGGAGGAGGTCGGCTGCTGCATTGTGCTTCCTCCGCGGAGTGAAGTCTCTTCCTAGGGGTCACCGGAGACTCTCCACCAGGACATCCCTCCACCTTCGAAACAAGCAAAGGTTTGGTTAACTTTTAATGTTTCAAGAAAAGTAGCAGCTCACACTTAAATAGCGTCCAAGTGTGACAGTGAAACTGTTAGTCTGTACCTTGACAACCCGTTTGAATACAGAGCACCTGCCCAAGTGCGCACGTCACAAAAGCAGGTGTAAATGAAAACAATGCAACCTGTATTTAAGAATAAACAAATCACTGTTTTTACACTTAATCCTGTGCAGTGAGACACTTACAGTGAACGAGCGGTTGTTAGAGTCCCCACCATCAAAAGCTGAACTGCCCCAAAGGGAGCTCATTCTTCCAGCTCAAGGTTGCACCTTCGTCTTGAAACTCACGGGTTCTGCCGCAGAAAAATGCGAGACAGAGCCATAGGCTGCACTGAAGACTGGACTGAAGGTTATCAGTCATCTGTCACATTGCACCCGACCAGTAGCGGCTGAGCGAAGGAACCTTGTGAGTGCGTCCCATAAGCTCAAAAGTTGTGGAGGAGTTTTGGTACAGGAGGGCACTCAGCCGTTCGCAAGAGGCGGTATTGCTCTCCGAAGGGGAGGGCTAAAGAAACTTTCCTTCTCATGCAGTATATGAGCTGAGAGTTAGTCTGAGCTGTCTGTGAAGTGAACGATTATAGATTATTATAGTAATTTAACCCCATTGAAACGTTTCTACTATTTCTTTATTGAAAATCACAGTATGTTCTTTCTCAGCTTGCTCTAGCTCTTCGGTTTATCGGTTTACCCTGATTTAAATATCCATACCCCAGAGTCCAATTTAATGTTTTATAACTGCATTAAATGGAAAAATATCTCAAGAGACATAAAAAAGTTATCTTAAACATCACCTTTAGGCATCCAGTCTGTTATTTCGCTAGTTTTGTGTCTCTTTGTCACATATCAAAGTAAAATTGGTAGGTCTGAACAAGGTTGGGCTATATAAAACTATAAATTGGAGCTTAGTTTGTATAAATTAAACTGCGCAGTCAAAAAAAAATGTTACATGAATGATAATGATAGTGTTTGTTTCTTCTTGTAGGATTTTCTGTTGTGATTACTTTCAGGGTGCATCATCAACTGTTGCCCGTCCTTCCAGGCGCAGAAATACGTGTCGCTGATGTTACTCTGGCGCCATCCTCCGTCAAAAATGCAGAGCAGCATCTCTCACACTGAAGAGGGTGGGCTCTCGATGGTTAAATATTTAATTGGTAAACTTTGAATATTTCATGCGGGTGATGTAAGCGACAGTGGCCACATGCCCTGCTGTCCTCCACATAAGAAACGGTTTCTCTTTTTGCTTTCCACAAACGATGTATTTTGTTTGGGGGAATCACACACTTTTTAGTCCACTTTTTGCACAAGTCATGCCAGCTAATAACTGACGCTTTGACAGAAACATAACCTCAAATATATGTTTTTATTGTCGGCTAAAAAATTTGTTGAAGCTGAAAGCGGCTTGTCAAAAGACACTGAAAGATTTATTATTAGGAAATTAAGACTTAAATTCAACAATACCCCATATAATAAACATTTTACACAACATCTTATCAGTCATTTTTAAGTGTGTTAGTGATTCGTCATTGAAATGTCTGTCAAGCTTTAAAGATGTATTTTCATCATTTACTTTAACAACAGTTAAGGAGAATAAAAGTTAAGACACTTTTATTTGCTGCAAAATGTTGAAGAAAGTATTGAATACGAAAAACTGGAGATGCCTGAAATCAGTGGATGAAGCTGGAGGTTAACAGAAGGGATTACAGATGCTACAAGGTGCTGTTCACGGTCCTGAATAGCGGGCAGGGGCCGTCAAACGCGTATCATTTGTCTGGCTCGTCACTGTTTCCCACTTACTCAATAACAGCGCACCAGCAAGAGAACATCCTTTCTGAGATAGCGTTTGTTTCAAACATCCCTTCAGAAAACTCTTACCTTTGTTTTTCTCTTCAGCAGGTGACTTGTAAACCCAAATATGATATCGGAGTCAACGAAGAATGTCCCCAGGTCTATGACGCTGGGGTTGGGCTTCCCAGCTTCGTGAGACCCCGGTGAGTTTGGAAAAGCCATGTGGGAGCAAGTGTAGCCTAGAAAATATTCCACTCCCTGGGAAACCTATTTGATTCTTACAGCCATTTATTTCGTATGTCTCGTACCCCCTAAAAAGATCCACAGGGTTTTTTAATCCGGACATTCAGTAATTCAAGCTGAGCGCTCGCACGTGTGCGTAAAATAGCCACGACTTCCAAAAGCCCAAGAAGAGGGAGGGAAAAAAAGCATTGCAATCCATCCGGTGCGCAAAAGGTGTTTATATCCACTGAGACACTTTTTTAGTCATCCTGAGGCAGTTTATCCATGATCTTTGAGTGCTGTTGCAGGTCTGAGAGAGACGGGAGCACCTTGTGGATCTGCTGCGCTCTCATCTCCTCTCCCCCTCTCTTCCCCTCTCT
>VUQS01074459.1:0-10101 GCA_015108495.1 Heterochromis multidens | reverse complement strand
AAGCCATTTCTCTGAATATGAAAAAAATCTTTTCAGGTTCAGTGTTTTTTTAACAGTCTCACTCACCACTTTGTCTTCAGATAAGGCAAAATGACAAGCTCTCAATAACCAAAGGTAGCCACAGAGCTGAAGTCTGTAGAAATGTGCTAGTACCCTCACCTCTTTGCAGCTGACGCTTAGAAACTTGGCAATGACCTGGATAAAATGGCTGTCACTCAGGTGAAATTTGGCTCCTGCCAAGTCAGCGATCATTTCACCTCGCAGGTTCTGTGCCATCATCTGGACAGGGTCACGAAAAAAAAAAAGAAAAAATCCTTTCAACACCGACATTAGGTTCATAATTTTCTCTGTTAACACTTTTTTGCTTTAAAAACTTCTGCTTTATAGAAAAGAAATTTCTGAAAATGATGTCACATGTGAATAAAGACACCAGCCTTTTTCTTAGCCTCCAGATCAAGCTCCTTCTTGGCCAATACGTAGGATAGTTTTGACAGAGCAGCCTCTGGAGTCATGTCACCACCAGCTATCAGGCCGGCTTCTATCAAGACCTGTAATATAAGTCACAGGAATAAGTGATTTGATTGATTCCTTCTCTCTCAGCTGAACTAAACTGAGGATATGGAACAAGATCATGATTAATTCCCAAGTGTCATGAACTACCTTGCCAGTGGCGTAGGATGTAGACACTGACCCCCTCAGACACTGTGTGCAGTTGATGATGATGACACCAGCATCAGTGGCTTTTTTTAACTGTTCAAGCAGGTCAGGACGGTTATCAGGGGCATTTCCACTGCCGTAGGTTTCCAGGACCACCCCTTCCATGGGTGGCTGCAGGAAAGCCTTTACCTGGACAAAGATGTGAGCGCAGTTTCAGGTTATAAACACCCCAGATTTATGGCCAGCTTAACTGGCTGCTCAACTGTGTAGAATCAAAATGAGAAATTAGTATTCCATGTTATTTTTCCTGCAGTCCCTTTAACTCCAATCCATGCAACCCATTCACTCTCCTAAAAGCCCATCTGGTGCCATCTCCGCAACCACAGTATCTCAGGCACTGGTTGGTTGGCTGGCACTGGGAAGCCCTATACCACATCATTAGCCATGGCATATGACTAGAATGGCAGATGACTCAAATGGCAGAAAGGAGAGCAATTAATCTGAAGGTGTTAGCAAGCATAAAGTCACTTGGCAAGTCTATGGCAGTTACCATAAAATGGGAGAAGAAGGTGACATTAAAAGTTCCAGGTTCACTCAGTATTTTTTGATGTGATAAGCAGTTTGACAAGAAAGGTGTGATGCAGATTACCAATGAAGCTCTCATACTGCAGTGTGTGGACACATGAGAGCCTAGTGCCTAATCAAAACGGTGCCTCATAAAGGCAGTTAAAGGCTGTAAGAAAGCCTTGATAGCAGAGTTGGGCAGTGGGAGCAGATTGAGACAGTAAAGTCGCTCCCACAGCAGTCGCTGCAGGGGGAGGTGCAGCTAAATGTTACAGTAGCAATCCTCCCTCTTTACAGGGTGATTGGATATGGCCCATAACTCCGGCTCATCTTTCTCTGGCTTGAGCTTTGATGGCAGCTTACATGACTGGGAAAGTAACAGAAGAACGCTAATAGCGCAATTAAATTGAAGTTAACTATATTTTATTGCAGACAAAACAACAGTCTGTTACCTTTGAAGAACAGGTAATTTCAACTACATTTTAGTACAACAGAAAAAGTAGGTAATTACAACTTTCTCAGCTTAAAGACTGCACCATCCTGGCAGTTTTAACATACTCCTGTAATCACCTGACTGCATGTAATTTGGAAACAGTGTAAACAAGCTGGAACCTCTGGGGCTTAGAAATAAAGCCAAAGCTTAAGTCCCAATACTGCAGTTCTTTAAATGACCATTTGAGGCCATCTCCAAATGAGAGAAAACGGACCCACATGTTTAAAAGCCCAACCTTGGAGCAGACAGTTGGGCTGAGGTGATGCTAGCTAATCATTTGTGGTGTTGGTGCCTCTCTGAGTTTTTTTTTGTTTTGTTTTTTCTGTGGCTTTATCTGCTACCCTTTGCTGAAAACATACAAATATGGTCACAAGACTGCATTTAATACTTAAAGTGGACATGAAACTTAATATAATAAAGGTAGTATGATAGCAGGGGCACCTCAACTCAACTTTATAGTTAATTTTCTGTAATATATTGGTATATTTATATATTAGAGTTATTGTATTATTAGAGCTATTTGTAATAAATTGTAATTTTTATAAAAAATTATTTAATATTGGTATTTAAACTTGATAATTACTTTTCTTACTGTCCTGCAGCAACTGTGACCACATAATTTCCTCTGGGATTAATAAAGTATTTTGATTCTGATTCGGAAACACTACATGTATAAAGGCCAATTTACACCATGGAGCCCTGCTCTCAAAAACTGTCAGATTTAACTCTGTCTGTGAAGCTGGATTTAAGAAATAAGTGTTTAAAGTCAAAGTTTTTAGAGCATGTTTAGCACCATCTTGTGCCAGTACAGAATGTGATGTCACTGGGTTGGTTGGTTGGTTGGTTGGTTGGTTGGTTGGTGCTAATAGACTTACATTAGATTATGTTGCTAAATAGTGACAAAACCAATAACTCAGAGGAAAACAAGGACACTAAAGCTAAAAAGCAGTCTAAGGGGGTCACTTTTGTAGTGCCCCTGGCTGCAACAATGAAAAAACCAAGGATATACTGTCCACTTTCACTCTCTGTCTCTTTAGCAGCAAGTGGTTCTTTGTTGTTTGGCTAGCTGAACGGAAACGGGAAAATCCACCTATTAGCTGTAATGTTAGAGTTTGTAGAGCACTTTATGAACGAGGACTGTGTGGAGGACAGCCTGTTTGAGTCAGGTACACCAGTGGTTCACCAGGCTGACAAGCTGGAGTCCGACACTCTTATTTTTCCTTGTTGAGCCGAGTGTACTGAGCAGCACAATCAGCTTGCAAAGCAGATATCTGCAATATGCGATCAGCGCTATTTTATGAAACATAAAATAAATAAAACAGTCTTTTTTTCCCCAAGCACACCCAAAAAAAAATTGCCAAAATGCAGTCCTCAGACTAAAAAACATGGATATAGTCACAAAAGCTATGTCCATCTTTTATATACAGTCTATGACATATATGTATATAAAGTGATTTTTACTAATTATGTATTATATATATATAAAATGTTATTATATAATCATAGACCAGGGATCATGCAAATTGTATTTCAAGTTGGAAACTTGAACATCCCCAAAGACACAAAATGTATTATCCTGTTGTGCTGCAAAGGCTAATGACAAGAGGTAGCCTCAGAACATTTGGTAAATATTCCAAAATTACGGCTCCACTTCACAGGCTACACCACTAGCGTTAAACACAAAAGACATTTCACATAATTTTAATAAAAAGTTAAAGAAACTATATTTCCCAGAAACTTACAGTGGAAGCGGTGATTCCTGGGAACAGCCTAAGCAGGCCTACATTGCGGTTCAGCTCAGTCTTGACTTGAAACTTTGCTGTGGTGTTTGCCCTCCACACTGTATCCCAGTTGACTGATGGAAAGTTGAAGAAGCTACATTTAAAAATAATCCTTTAAAAACAAAAAGTGATTTCTTTTCTACATAAGCACTTTATGGCTTACTTGTAATATCCACTTCAGCAGTGGCCAGGGGGGGCAAGTTAGGAGAAGAAAATGCATTGAAACTCCCAGCATCCACTTTGGTCACACGATTCCCTCTGTAGAGTTTGTTGTAGAAATACAGGCACACCTAACAAATGTATGTTTATAAGATTAACTTCATAATTTATCGCTTTGTTTACAGTTGTTCATCAACTCCACACACAAAGCAACAACTGGTAATCAGAGTCCTACATTCAGTCAGTTTCTCTGTCACAATCCAGCATTTATGATCACGTTTGTAGTCAAGTAGCAGTTAGAAGCCATTTTCTTTCTCTCACCTCAGGAATGACAAATTGTCCAGCAATTAGCAATGCCCCAAGCAGATTATCTCTGCCATCATTTCTCATCTCATAGATAGGCACCTGAAGACAGAAAGTGTCTCATTTTAACAAAGCAGTAAATACTTTCAACTCTCATTTGAAGAGAAGCTGGTTAGTTAGTGTCTTGAGGACAGCAGCTCTTACCTGGGAGCCGGTGAGAATAATTGGTTTTCCCAAATGCTCACACATGAAGGACAAGGCAGAGGCTGTGTAAGCCATAGTGTCTGTGCCATGAAGAATCACAAAACCGTCATAGCTTTCATAGTTTTTCTGGGGTCATGTAAGAAAAAAAGTTATTATAATGGAGATCATTTCAAATGGCCAGACACATTTTTCTACAATATTATATGCTGTACTTGATGACAAATGTGTATCTGATGCCCACCTTTTAAAAGCCGAAATTAAGTCATCTTAAAAACCCCAACAATAAATTGAAAAAAGCAGAAAGTACCTCAATGTCCTTTCCAATCCTACCCCAGTCATCTGTGGTCATATTGGAAGAGTCCAATAAAGGGTTGTACTCTAAGATGGTGTAGACTATCCTCTTGTTTTGTTTACTCAATCTGGAAGAGAAAACAGTTCATCTATCAGCTTCATTCTCTATATGAACATTTACAGAAAGCTAAATAGTGGCAGATTATACAGTCCATAATAAAGCAGCGGTGTTAGTCATTCCAAGTGTAAATATATACTCCACAAGTGAACACAGTCAACAAATGATTAAGCTCTTTACTCGGACAGATTATTATATGTATTTTTGTGCATGTTAAACAAATGTTGGATCAGGTTCTGATTAAAGTGGAGATGTGAGCTTAAAGAAGCATAAGGGAATGTTAAAAACGCTGACTTCAAAGTCCATTTAGCTGGGCCTTCTGTCTGAGCAACAGGGTGCCAAAACCTGTTTTAGACACACACAAAGAATTTTAGAAGGGTAAAAGGGAGGGGCAAAGTCATACAAGTTAAACAGTGCAGCACTTTAAAGTTAGGCATTTTTTTGTTTACCACAGTAAAGCCCTAATTTTCTGTCCAGCTATACGACTGAACACTTTAAATGCATTTGTGGATACAAGGCAGCTTATCTGATATATCTTGAAGGTTCCTTGGTGACTCATATCAACTTAGAGCAAAAGCCTGTGTTTTCTTTTCATTACAAATAACAGGGAGGGAGTCTTGCATATATACATATTTATGCTGCCTGTAAGTGGAGTTTAACTCAGGCGTCCCACAGCCCCACCTGCCACACTCCATGTAAGGCAGCGTGACTGACTGAAAAGCCATGAAGAGATTTTCTTTTTAATCTCCCTTTTAAAAAAAAAAACAGGGTGGAACACCCCCCACATTACCATAGGGCAGCCTTATAACATGGAGATAGGAGGTGAATGGAACAGCAGGGGGAAGAGCGGGTGAGACCTAGCCCATGCAACCAGGGGTCCTACAGACACTCTTCTAATTAGCCTCAAGTCGACACTCGACCCAAGAACATATGTTGTCCATCTTCTTTAAGCAAAGTGCCACAAAAAAAAAACCACTATTCAAATCACCAATTATTCATATATCTGGCAGTGTGCCCTAAGGTGCAGCAAAGCTACACATTACCATACCCATGCTAAGATGCCTCATAGCTTCAGAATAACAACTGCATGTGTGAATGTGCATACATGCAGGAGATTGGAGGTGGGAGCAAACAGCCCTGTGGCGTTGCCTCTCAACATCACATGAATAAAGCTTTTCAATTAATCAATAAACCAATTCCCTCTTCAGAAATAAGTATTGGACATAGGCTAGGCTATTGCATAAGATCAACAGTATGACTATTAAACTTCCATATGAGCTTACTTCAGTTGATATTAACACTTTATAAACTCAAGGATGAGCAAGTATTAAGACTTGCTGAACACCTAAAAACATTCAATTCAGTAGAATATTAATAAAAAAAATAGGCAGACTGCTTTTAAATATCTACACCACAGATAATAAAATAACAGGGAATTCTAACATCCTAAAATTCCAGGTTCTTAAGATAATACTTACCATTTCAAGGGCCATAGATACCTTAATATCTTTACTACAATCTATGACTGAACTCATTTTCACAGTAGCAGTCAACATGAGGGGAGTGTGGAAATTAGTATCTCTGGAAAAGACTACTTTTACTAATGATGAAAACCCTAAAGACGATGTCAGTCGGCTAGGAGCCTGATTCACTCAACTACACACAAGCAACAGAAAGCAAGACAAAAAAAAAAAAAAAAGTCAAACGTGCAAAACTGTAAAGCATCCTTTGCTTTTATCAGCAATAAGAGTGTTTTTCGCTGCTTACAGCTGCCTTGTTAGTTACAGAGTTCACATTAGACGGAGTAAGAGACACAGAATTACTTCAGGCAATATTTTCTCCAACTGCCAAAGAACACGTGAGCATGCACTTCCCAATAGGGAAGCACACCCAAGCATGTGGTGTTAAGGACAGCCGAGACATCAAACCAATCTCAAACAGGGAGAAGTCACAGACAATGCAACCAGTACTACAACACCCGTGAAAGTGCAGGTCAGGATGGGGCGCTGGCCTCCTGTTAAAGTGACAAAAACAGTTAAGGGTAATAAAAATAACTGTGTCTCTTAACAGGAATGTGTTTTATTTTCAGTCTCTGCTTTTTCAGATAAGAAACACATCTTACCATCTTGGGCAGAAACAGTCACAATTGTAAGGTGCAGTGTTTAACATGATTTAGCCTTTATAACAAGTGCTCTTTTAAAAAGGTCTGAAATACATTATATTTAAGTCTCTTCAAGATAGTCTGAACTTATTATGAGCACACTGTCAGGTTTAGCAGTTTAAGAAAAGAATTTTACATTAGCTGAAGTGTAACATTTTTTCACTATGAAGTGAGATGGATGACATTATTCGTGCAATAAATTAGATATAAAGGAAATGAAAACACACTGAATTTTAAACTTTTAGTTCAAAATAAGTAAATACATTTACATGTGACTCTTGTTACTCTTGCTGTGTCAGTAATTAATACAGCCTTCACAAGATGCTGACACTGTAGATGAATTATGAGTTAAATAGTTTTATGCCTCACAGCTATGACAACAGAAAATACTGTTAATTTTATGTGTCTTTAAAT
This sequence comes from Heterochromis multidens, assembly GCA_015108495.1. Taxonomy (NCBI): domain Eukaryota; kingdom Metazoa; phylum Chordata; class Actinopteri; order Cichliformes; family Cichlidae; genus Heterochromis; species Heterochromis multidens. The sequence continues at coordinate 2,956 of VUQS01074459.1, read as the reverse complement.
GAGTGTTGGGATTTTTTTATGTATGTAAAAGACAACTATTAAATACATTTCAAATATTACACACACAGTCAAAGCACGTGGTCTTACTCTAATACATATGGCAATGAAGAGTACAGTGTGTGTGTGTTTTTTGTTAAATAAAGATATATCTGCGTGTTGAATTAGGGATGCACTTACGGCAGGACCAAGGTATCAGATCCATAGTACTCATAGAGGTTGGTCTGCTGAGCATACACCTCATCATGGAGGATAGGCAGCTTACGCAGGCTCTTCACAAAAGCATTGGCTTTTGGAGCAAGAACTGTGGGTTAAACAGCAGAAAAACAATGGAGATTTGTAATATTTAATAGTTTGCTTTTAGTGGGATTACCATTAACAGAAAGCGAGCACAGGGGATTTAATGTCATCTCAACACCACAACAACACTCTTATACTGAACCCTAGTGGTTAACATAAAAATGGCATTGTTGATGAAAACCCATTTACTTGGGCACTTGAAGCACACTTTTAAAATACATGTTCATCTTGAGTATAAACTATAATGACACCTTTAAACCTACCATTAGAAATGATAACACGAAGATTAGGAGACTTTGTTTAGAGCAACGGAAAAATAAAATGGACCTGCAATCTTAACTGTCAAGCAATTTAAACAGATACACTCAACTCAGGTTTCAGTATGTAATTCTCAATTTAATGACAAACAGTTGCCAAAATATTTCACTATAACACAGCTTTAAACTGGCAAACTGAATCCCTGATGATAATCCCATGGCTATTAAGATTGCATAGTGCATAGGTACAGGTGCACAGTAACCAAGAGTCCTGTGACTTAGCTTATAGAACCACCTTTAGCAGCAATAACTTGAAGTAACTTGATGTACTTGTTTTCTGTTTGACATTATCAGTCTCTCACATCGTTGTGGAGGAATTCTGGCCGACTCATCTTTACAACGTTGCAAACCTAAGCCACGTTCTTTTTCTGGAAACCCTTCCAAAGAAGCCATACTTGTTCTGCCTTTTTCTAATTGTGCTGTCACAAATGTTAATATTTAACATGCTATCGAAGACCTGTAGCGTCTGAGATGTAGCTCTGGGTTTTTTTGCAATTTCTCTGAGCATTACACAGTCTGACCTTGGGGTGAATTTGCTGAGATGTCCACTCCTGGGAACATTGGCAACTGCATTGAATGTTTTCCACTTGTGAATAATCTTTCTTACTGTAGAATTATGGACTTTTTTATTTGAGCCTTTTATCAAAACATATTCAAGTTACAATTACAAAGAATATGGGCTTAAAATAAGACTAAAGTAAAACTTGCAGCTTTAATTTGAGGCCGTTTACATCCAAATTGTAGCAAGAGTATAGTAATTACAGCTCCAACGGCATAATGCATTTGGAAGCATTGCTATAAAACCCACAGTATGTGGTCAATGGAGCTCTCGGTGCAAAAAAGCAGGTCATCCTTAGGCTGCAAAAAACAAAACAAAACCATCAGAGAAATAGTGGGGACAATATAATTGGCCAAATCAAAAGTGTGGGACATACACCCAAAAAAAAAAAAGACACACTGGTGAGCTCTGTAAAAAATAAAAAGGCCTGGACCCCCACGGATTACAACAGCTGTGGATGGTCACAGTATCCTTTCCATGACAAAGAAAAAACGCTTCAGAACATCCATGCAAATGAAAAAGACTCTCCAGAAGGCAGGCATGTCATTATCCAAGTCAGCCATTAAGAGAAGACCTCAGGAGACCTTCATCGCAAGCTCCATACTATTCACTGGGTTCAAAATAGAAAGGCCAGATTAGAGCGATGGAGGAGGCTTGGAAGGATTCATGATCAGAACCAAATAACACAGTGGAGGCGGTATGATGGCATGGAAAATATTTCAGCCATTTACTATGCTAGAATGAAGGATAATAAAGTATTTGATGTAAATATAACAGTGTCATGTCAAATCTATAAAACATCATTGGATCCTTGAGTGTAATGTCATGAAACATCTAAGAGTGTATTTAATGTAACTGTTCATTGTCTGTTGAAAAACAGGGGAAAAAAATAACTTACCTTGGCATCAAACTGAGGAAAACTGGTTTTGGGTGGTAGTGATATGAATATTGATGAAGACTGAGCTGGGAGAAAGCCAGGGTGTGGGGAGAGATTAAGTGAGGAAAGGATGTTTCCGCTGTGGTATAAATCCTGTGATCACTTGTCAATATCTCAGCTGGTCAATAATGTACATCTACATTTTGTCAGAATCATTTGACTCTGTTTTGTGATTTGACTCTGATTATTGGGCTCTGTTTGGTTATTTGAAATCATAATATAAGTGTGGCGGAGGATCCTCACCTATCTAGTTTAAGGGCTGCATTTTTTTCCTTTGCAACCACAACATGCATGGCCTCCAGTGGCACCGGGTCACTGTTTATGAAATACAAAAGGACAATAACTCAAAGAACACTGCAAAGAAAATCGAGGGGTTCTGAAAGGTAAAGAACTGAAATATTCTGCAATGGCCAAGTCAGTCACCGGACTGCATCACAGACAAGCATACTGCAGAAAAAACCCAGAGCAGAATGAACCACAGACAATACAATTTGAGGATAGCTACAGTAAAGGTCTGACATCACAGAGAAGGATAACCATTGTCATTTCGAATCGATTGTGTACAAAGTTATGAAAACTGAGTCACTGTCCAATTTCTGGATATTTCTGGATCTAATGAATTTATCAGTTAATTTAAGCTTAATGCCATATTTGAACTCAAGGCAATTTTATTTAGACAAGCTGTAATATAATAAGAATATTTAGTTGTATTGCAATTGCCAAAACAATGAATAAGGAAAGGATCCTTTTTATTGTGCTGTGGTGTATCGTCCACCTGGCCCAAGTAGCTCGTTTTTAAAGGAGTTCAGTGACTTCTTATCCTCCACTATGAAGCTGTCCAGACTG
>VUQS01074457.1:11951-24015 GCA_015108495.1 Heterochromis multidens | reverse complement strand
TTTAATGAAAAATCTTTCATCTTTGATAATAATGATGATAATAATAAAACTTATTGTGACTGATTACATTTTTCTGAACTGTGGCAGATCTTTAAAAATATAGAAATGCATTGTTTCCTTTGTTATTAGTCATCTACTTCAAACTTTAGTAAAGTTTTACACCTGGCACTAAAATTAGGCTTGAGAGGTAGTAATCCAGTTATTCAATTATTTTCTGTACTAACACTCAAACAGTTTCAGCAGCAGTCTGTTGTACTCTGGCCTGCATATTCATTTCAACATAAAATTTCAGTTGAAAGAGCAAAGGCATGGTGTGCTGGTCTAGCTATTATACTTTACCTGTATTTACATTTATTTAATCCCTTCCCTATCAGTTGGAGTTTTTATTACAGAAAAGTAGCAAATGGAGTTGGAGAGATTGAGAGACCCCGAGGGGCAAGCTTGATAGAGGGATGAACGAGAGAGAGAGAGGCTGTGGGTGTCATTCGCTCCCACCTGATGCATGAAAAAAAAACACTTGTTTTCACTGTTGCCAAATGACTGTCAGGCTCTGTGAGAGGATTTCATCATTCTCTTCCATCCTTGTCATTAGTTCACCTGCCTCTTCAGCCCGCTCAGTGATTGTCTCTGATTGGACATATTTATCTCCGACTGCTGTGGTAACCATTAGCGTTGGTGGTGTGGAGAGGTGGCAGTTTGACTAATCAGTTGTATCTGCCCTTGGTGTAATGCTTTGTGTGCCTCTCAGTGTGTACAGCCACATTCAGAACTGTTGATTGTGTGTGTATGTTTGAATGAGTGTTGCCAAGAAGAATAAAAAGCAGCGAATTGAACAATCAAGGGGGTAGGAAGATGGAAATGTGCAGCAAAAAAGGACTGAAGAACTGTACAAAATCAAAGGGATGTGTCGGTTTTTCAGAGGCAAAGCCAAGCTGTTAATCAATCCAACTGTCAGCAGCCCAGGCCAATCTCTTCCCACTCATTTGCTGCTTCCTACTTCAACTAGACAAGTCTCTTGTGTGTTCTTTCACCCCTAAACCTGCACCTGAAAATTAAAAAAAAAAAAAGACTCAGTGCTATAGAAAAAAGTGTGCAAGCAGAGTTAAATCTAATACGTATTCTTCCATAAGAGAGCAAGCAAAACTCTGTACTTTTCTGCTCTTCCCACATACACTCTGAATCATTATGGAGTAGATATGCATTGGTTGGAAAAGAACGAAAAGAAAAAGCAGATAGTAATGGTGAGGAAAAGGGAAATTAGGAAGAAGGAGCAGGGAAAAACGTGGAAGTTGATAAAGAAGGCAAAAAGGGTGTGTGGTGGGTAATAATAAGAGGATAGAAAGATAGTGAGAGAGAAGGCATCTTTATTCTAATGTGGCCCTGCCTGTGCCTCTGTACACCATCCTGAAAAGATGAATTTGCTGCTGTTATTTATATTTATGAATTCATGCCATTTGGCCCAGTGTGAAATGATGGGTCATTCTCGTGCAACAAGACGCGCTGGTGCTGAATTTACAATCACCCACACCAATTTCCCCCTTTCTCCCCATCTCTACCTTCCTCCTCCATCTTTCCTTATTCCACATGCTTCGATCTGCTGAATATGGATGGAGTTGGAGGGACGGCGATGCAGAGAAGGAACATTTCTCTCACTGAGGTTGCTTCTGTCACCAGTTTCTCACCTAAGGAGATGTGGCACAGGAATTAATGGCATTCAGGAGCATGGTGAAATGGCTACTGGCACTATGTATCCGTGCATGTGCAAGCTACATGGGCGCAGCAAGTGAAATTCAGAATATAGTCCCTTGAGAGTCTCAATCTGTGAAAATACACATACAGACACTCACAGATGATGGTCAGTGAATGACTAAGCCTGATCTGCCTCAAAAAAATGCTAAAAGAGATGTTTTTCTTGATTTAAAGGTGACTGTTATGCAACTGGCATAACCAAGCTTACATTTTTTTTTCTTTTTTTACTACTCAATATAGGTATTATGAGTAAAAGCTATTATACTGCTATTCAAGATAACTGGGGAATGGGGATGGTAACAAACAGAAGGATGCACAGAGGCATGCACATCTCTGATTTTAATGGTGATGTATTGATGTACTCTGTAGAACAATGATAATCACAAAAGACATATCACACATAGTTAAGTGTTTGTAGAATTGGAAAATTTTGCCCTTAGATTTTACAGCTTCATTTTGACTAACAGAGAAAATGTATTAGGTCTTATACAATTATATTGTTTTCTGTTTGCAGAATAAGTTTGGAACATTTTTTTTTTTTTAACTCAAGCACCAGCGTTGAAGTATACAGTACATTTCCAAATGGTTTTGTCTCATAAAGGGGAAACTTAATGAGGCATCAAGGCCCTTAATGTAAAAAGCAAAAAAGAGAAGGCACTGGAAGTTAAGGAAAGCCATTCTGTTGTGAGTCGGATATGCCTGTGTAAATTTAGGGGCAGCATTTCACTGCAGTACAAGCCAGTTGGATGCATGTCAATAGCTTTAGTTTCCGCACAATGACATGTTACCTCAGCGTCTAGCTAGCTCAGCTGGTTCCATCATGCCAGGGCTTGGCAAGGGGTGATATTTATAGGCATGACACTGTTCTACCTCCCTGACCATGATCTGACTGTTGGAAAGGCCTGTAAAAGTGCACAGTGCCCCATGCTGCTATTTATGGCTTAAAACGAAAACCGAGAAAGACCATTTGTTATGTGTATGTAGAATAAAGGAATTTGTGTATTTTTCGTCCTTTCTGTGCAGATTATTGTTACCAAGTACATGTAAAAATGTCAAGACGGCTTCTTCTTTCCCTACTGTAGAATTCAACCTATGTAAGGCTTGTTGATATGACCTATAGGAGTGTTTCCGCTTTCAAAAAGAGCATATGCGTACTGTATAAGGAGGCTGGAGTGGTGGTAGAGATACAAGTACCAGTAAACAGTCTTTTGTTTGCATTGCCAGCCAGTAAAAGTATTCCAACCTACAGTAGTTAAGCTGTGAGTGTTTCTGTTTAAAATTCATGTAGTATGTGGTTAAAAAGTTACAATAAAACAAAGATGAAGTGATATTTAGACTTAATCTTGTTATGGTTCTGCTGCTTTTGTGTGGTACTAACATTTATTTGGCAGTCAAGCAAAGTCCCAATTTCTAAACACCGTCTACATTGCAGTGTTAAGGCTGCAGTGCCCACAATGTCAACCCAGAGATTCAAGTATTTTGTTTCAATCCATTTAATATGGTAACAGCACCTCCAGCTCTTTAATATTTACATAAATCTCATCTCAGTAAATGTGTTTTGATGTGTCTGTTTAGCAATGAACTTTACCCTTACCCAACATTACATTGATTTGTGTTAAAATAGTTGTTGGTGTTATTTTAAAATGGTGAGGCTCTGACTTGTCCTTGAGATGCAGATGCCTATAGTGGAGGGGTAGGACATTATTTACTCCATTCACTTGTGCTTGCAGTTCTTTCTCTCATATTTCTGAATAGCCATGAGTTTTCATGTCATGTATACAGTATATCTTTGAATAAATTTATCAAAAATGAAGATGGCCTTTTGGGTGGCCAATCAGATCGTAGGTGTGACACTACATTTATTGGGAAAAGGATTATCCCTATGAAATGAAAGTCACATTTTGAAAGTTATTTTATTGGTTTTGGTGTACTTGCAGACACAATATTTTGTTTCCCGGTAAGAATAGAAGACTAAAGACTGTTAGAGGTTTACTTTGCCCTGGGCTCTGTTGTTAATCTGAACAAACAGACACATAATCTTTGTGTCTTGTAAAGGCACGTCTAGCACTACTTGCTCTGATGATGATTAGTTTTTTGAAGTTATTGCTTACTCCTCACTTTATTCATTTCCGTGATTATATTTTGTTTCGCCAAAATGTGTTTCATGAAAAAAAAGAAAAAAAGATGATATTCTGTAGACTTGCTAGAATGAGACGGACATAGTCAGAGCAGCAACAGTTGAAATTGCTACTGTTCTTAATTGGCTCAAACACGTGCAATTAACAATGATTGCAATCAGCAGAGGCAGCCCAGAGTTGAGCAGCCCAGTGTTAAGGTATATTATTATAGTCATTAGTGGCTGCAATTATACTGCTCCGCACCCTGTGTGTTAACCACAGTTTTGCACATATTACTTTCCCTCAGGAGGTTTTTGATGTGCCTGCAACTTTACTCATTCATGTTCTTTGTTTGTGTTTTTTATGTGATGAAATCCATCTCTATAGCTGTTATTGTCAGCTCACAACAAACAGACAAGGATAAAGTCCTCCAACTTTCACTCCATGTGTATGTCCTTTATTTTGTGTGTGTGTTTGCTTGTTTGTTAGGGACTTACAACAGTTGGTATGAGGCTGCCTGGCTTATTCAGGCCAACTGGAAAATAGTGAGAATAATCACTGGGTTTATGGAGATTTACTTTGCTTTAATGTGCAGCAAAAATATTTATTTTATGGAAAGTCAGCCTTAAAGTGGTGCAGAAAGACACAGGCTTCTTTTCCAGCACTGTGGATATTGGTGAGAGCATGATTTTTATCATTTTTAATATACACCATTTTAGTCTAGATGTGTGACCCAGTATTTTCTGTATTACACATCAGCAGACAGAGAAAGACAGACAGATAGTGACAGAAAGAAAGAGACAATGAGCCAGACTGAAGTTGTACATATTTTTCCTTCTCGCTTTTACAGTGCGAGGAGCTCAAACAACAAAACAAGATACCTGAATACATTAAAAAAAATAAAAAGAAAAAAATAAAACATTACCCAACAACCCCCCTCCTCTGCCCACCAGCATCATAATGTAAAACAAATTCGAACAAAGCCTTGTGAAATTGAAATAAGCCTCTTTCGGCATCAGCCTTGGAATTAGTTTATTAGACTCTAAAAGGGGCCTCGAAAGACTTAAAACCCCATTTTCACAGGGAAATTAGTTTTCAGAGAAAGATACATTGTTCACATTGGGAGATGATGAGTTGGTTTTACACAAAGGGGATTCTTTTGGCTGGGACTTCTATCAGATCAAGTCACCACAGGTAGTGGGGTGTTAGATGCTTTTTTTTGTTTGTTTGTCTGGATTAGTTTGCAGATAAAGCCAAGCATAAACAGTGCTTTGTGTGTTTAGACTAATTCCCTTTGCTATCTAAACTTGGGATTTTGTGAGGTTAAACTAGCTGAAGTTGTCAGAAAATGTATATAGACACATTCATATATTTTTCCCTGAAGCAAATGCATACAAATTAAAAAGTGCCTACCTGTGCAGTTTCCCTAGTTTATAGCAGTCAATAAGATTCACCCTGGACTCTTGTATAAACATCTATCTAACTTAGTGTGAAATCACTACAGATAAATATTTACCACTTCCCTATTGCCAGTCCAATCCAGAAAAAGTCCACCTTTAGTAGTAACTGCAGAAACTGTGGTAACATCACACAGTATAAATTGTTTTGTTGTTTTTAGGCTTGTGCCTGTAAATTCAAAGGCAAACCCTCAATAAATAAATCCACACTGATGGATGCACGTACAGTAATATGCTTATACCTTTATTTAAATTTTAACACTAGTAAATTTATGAATTCTCGCATCCTGCAGCTTTTGTTGTGTTTATAGAAGATGGATGGATGGTTGCAAACATGACAAAGTAAGGAATGGAAATTTGGGAGAATAATGAGCAGTGATGGACAGATGGAGCGATAAGGATAGAGAGAAAGGCAGAGAGGCTTTTTAGGTGGATAGACAGATGGAAGAATTGATGGATGGAAGAATGGAAATTAATGGGTTTCTGAAGCATTTAGATGGTAGGCCTGTGTTCAACAGTGAGAAAGGACTTTTAAAGGAAGGTAAAAAAACAAAAAAAACAAACAATGAAAGAAATAGGAATGTAGAAATGAAGAACACTATTTCTGGACCTCAGCAAGTGCTTACTGGATCCACTCTGGATTGAATCTTCTCTTTCGCCACTGAATGAGCGTCTGGTGGCCATGCATTCATCCTATGCTTTTAATCCTAGGCTTGAATATTATTAACTATCAGAATAAAGTACAATATTAGTGATGGAAACAGGGTCCGTTTCTCTGTTACAAATGCAGATCATGTTGAATATGCTTGGTGTATTATGGTGTCTTTTCTCCTATTTTCTCTGCGTTTTTAGGGTGTATCTTTCTTTTTTTTTTAATTGTCCTTAATTGACCAAGATTTCTGTCTCAGTTTCTAACAAGAAAAGTTCCCTCTTCTATTCTTGCACTTGCCAATTAAAGTGTCTCAGAGTCTGATGATGATTCTGATAAGAATGGTGAGACTGCAGGAGTGTGGTACCTGAAGATGTATTACTGATGGGCAGATTGTGAAAGTGATTGAAAGGAGGACTTAGAGTGAATTACAGCTGCAGTAGTTGGCAGCGCAGATCGTGTCCTTGAGATGAGACTGTGTGATGCGGACTGCAAGGTGTGGCCGTGTGACATTAATTCACACATTACCATACCTGCCACACACATCTCATGTGGGAAGACATCTGTCCACCCTAGCTATGTGTAGAGTAGAAGTATGTGCAAACATTCATTCATGCACTGACACACTCGCACGCAGAGGTGTGGACCACTGCCATCACACTCTTCCTCTACTCACAGTTGACCCACTCCCTGAAAGACAAGTGGTATTGACAGAAGTATGTAGTTAGGAATGTACCAGCCGTGTGTGTTTGTGTGCGCTTGTGTTCGGTGTACAAAAAGTGGGTGTATCTGCCAGTGATAGGGGCCACACTCCCAGTTGTCATTTTATAACAGCTTGTAGACAAACTCATTACATCCAACACCTGCTCTCGTCACGTACACCGAGGATGCATAAGTGTGTGTGGGAAGCATGCATGTGAGTCAAGTATATGAATTCTCTATAATTTATCTGCAGTCATCTATGTTTGAGTCTTCTTTGGCAGTGACTTGAAGTGACAGCTATTTTGTGCCAGCTAGAGATTGTTGAATGTTTGAACCATCTTCTGTAGCTTTTCTGAATGAACAAGGGGCATCTTGTGCATATTTTCCTCTTCTTTGCTTTTTACTTTGCACATCGGAGTTGCAAATTTGGAGCAGCAACTACATGAGTAACTGTCTTTTCCTAAGTGAATGTAGAACAAGGTCTCACACTGAGAAAAACTGTGGTCAACTCAAGAAGAAGACAGCCAGACTGCCAGCTTCTGAGAGCTTCCTTAAGAAGTGGAGATGGTGAAAAGATGACACCAAACTTCATTTGCTGCTCCAGACCTTTTTGTCTTTGTTTTGCCTGAGTTTTCCTCATTAAAGCACATATGAGTAAACAATTTTTTTTGTAGCTGTTACACAGTCATGAGGTTATTAACAAATTGGTGGTACCCTTATTCAGGCCTACATCAATCTGCAGCCCAATATTTAGAATCCATTCATACGTATATATGGCGTATGAATATGGCAGTAACTGCATGTGATGGATGAATATAAAGTCTTCCTGCTCTGAGCTGTGGTGCAGGTAATTGCAGAGGAAACTACTTCTTGTAATTGTTTTTGCTTATTTCCCATTTATGCTTGTACAACTGGACCTCCAAGAATTGCATTCAGACACAAATGCTTACATGCAGTAAGCCAGTAACCCAGACACATTTCATCATTTTAGTGAATATATTTTGGGCAGACCAGCTAGAACTGAAGATGCTTTTTCTATAATTAATTTCTGAGATATTTGTTAGATATTAAACATCAGAGCAATGGGAGATTTTGAGAGTGTGTGTGTTTGACTGAGAAAAGAGCTGAGCCACTGCAAGGCTTTATTAACATATTAAAGTGTTGCCATTACCCTTTTTTGTTGTCAGATTATAAAAAAAACACATTTTCAGACATTGCTTTTTTTCCCCCAAATAAAGTGTGTGGAAAGTGGAGGAGATGGGCAGAAGAAAAAACCAGCACAGGTTGCTACTGTACTCTTAATGTAGCCAAGCCTTCCCTATAATCCCTAAAATTTGACAGGGGGATTAGAGGGATAATCCGCCATGTCTTTTCTTTTCCTCCATCCCTACTCCTGTTACCTTTCTTCTCATTTTCTCCCCCTTACTGTTCTATCGCCACAAGACGCAGACAAGACAGTGCTAAAGAGAGAATCAGCACAAGAATTAGTGTGTGCGTGTGTGTGTGTGTGTGTGTGTGTGTGTGCGCATATATGAAATGACGTCCAGTGGGAGAATCTGAGAGGCTGAGAATAATTAGCTCCAACCTAGTGCCAGGTCAGCCTTTTGTGGCGATAGTCTGGATACCGAGTTTATGTGTACAGCATGTGTGTGTAGGTGTGTTTGTGTGTGTAGGTGTGTATGCTCATCCTTGCATGGGCATGCCCTATTCTAAACTGTTTACACTGAGGTGAACGCTGGCAGACAACATTGTGGTTATAGAGTTTATTCTTTCCCACTGCCCTTGACCAGTCTCTTAACACAGAGAGCAGAAAGATAAGAGAGGATTTACACACAATACTGAAGCCATTAGCGTCTGGCTTTTCTCCCCCTCTTTCGCTCTCTCTGGGGTTTGTTTAGTGTTATCAGATCCACTGGGATGTGTGGATGGCAGATTGAATGTCCACAGCCATGGAAAAGGCCAAAGATGTCTAACCTCCCATTCACACACTGCTATCCTCATCAACAGAGGGCCCTTTGTCCCACAGCAGTCAACGAGATGGACAGTACAAGATAATTGCATTCGGACAATAACAGTCTCCTCTGTTTGTTTGAATGCGTACAGTCTCTTTGGGATGAAATGGTAGATGAGTGTGGCTGTGCAGGAGGGAGGAGGGGTGAGTGATTCAGTTTGTTTGTCTTTGTGTGCCTCTGAATTTCTCTATCTGTATGCATGTATGAATGAATGGGCTCGATAAAAGATTTTTGGAGCAACATCCAATAGTGAGCTGTCATCGTCTATCTCATAGGTTGAATGGTGACTGGCAGGGACTAGACAGTGAAGTCATAACTTGACTGATAAGATTCTTCAGGAGCTGCTATTTGAACCCCAAACCAGCAGGAAAGACAGCAGGGAAGCCAAATGGATGTGAATGACTGGGAGTGAAGCTGAATGGCAGCATCTGAACTATTAGCTCACATAGACATGCACTCACTTCCTCCTATGATGTCATTTCTCTTTGATCAAGATGTGATCTGGTGAAAGGCATGGGAACATGCGACTTTTGCACAAATGTGTGCATGTGTGTTTGTAAATGTTCCTAATTTAATATATTGAGGTATTTTCAGTGTTATATATAAACTATAAAATTGAACTGTACACATTATGTGAGGTTAACCATACTGTATGCATATGCATAGATGATAGGAAGTCTGGAGTTTGTTTAATTAATATAATCTTTGTTTGAAGCATCTCCCATGTTCTTAGTGACTCTGACAATAATATCCACTTACGCTGAAATTGTTTGTATATTGCCAAGTTCAGGGCTATACAGTGAGCACTGTTTCACTGTTAATAGGTATTATGGAGTCATCAAATCTAGGGGTACAGGTTGAGTTATTAGGTACTAGTCTTAACTTGGAGTGTCTAAATAAGGGAAAAGACGATGTAGATGCGACAGGTTTCCGGAATCCAAGACTATGGCTAGCTCACCTACATGTCCTCCACACACCTTGTTGTCTCCTTAGTTCAGTTTTAGTTTTTTTTTTGGTGATTGGATAACAGTAGAAAGGTCTGTGAGCTGAAACTGTCTAGTAATATATCACCAAATGCCATCTCCGCAGTGACTCTTAACTTCCTCATCTGCGTTTTTTCCACCCTTTACATAGGTTAGGGAGCTGCTGCGCACACACCTCACAGAGCTTAGGATATTGTGATGACCCTCAAAACAACTTAATCACTTCATCATTTCTCAGTTAAAACCAGTCAGTGTTTTATGAGAAGGAAAGAAATGAGGAAATATATCCCCTATTACTCCTAATGGCTGAAACATGGTTGTGCGTTGGTCCTATAGAGAGCCTACTGGCAGCTTTGTAGATCATTGTCAGTTTACTGTCGTGAGCAGTATTCATTTTGACAGCAAATTTTTATTTAGTTTTAGTCATAGTCTTTTGAATAAAACATCATTTCGTTTTAGTCATAATTTTGTCATCTAAATTCTTTTAGTTTTAGTCTAGTTTTAGTTGCCTAAATATCAGAAGATTATCGTTGACTAAATCTAAAGTTGATTCAGTGACTAAAATATAGTGTGAAAATTTGTTGCGTTATTACCGATGAGAGTTGCTCCACACCGTTCACAAAGCATCTTATTTTCCTTCATATCAAATGTAGATGTGTCCATATGTCTACTTTTTTCTTCCTCCCATGTGTTGACATGTTGTCGCGTTTTCATGAGAAACAGGGAGCATGCGAGTTCCCTCCCTCCCACCCGTTTGTCGGGGGCAGATCAAATTGTGCGCGTCTAACACAGAGATTACTTCTGATTGGAACACTTCCAAACTCGTCCCACCTTTTTACACAACTTAATTACTTCTGATTGGATCTAGTCTCTCCACAACATTTTCATCTAGTTTTTATTTGTTGACAAAAGTGTCAGTACATTTCATCATAGTTTTTGTCCTCGTGCATTCATTTTTATTTAGTTATCGTTTTGTTTTTGTCAGAGAAAAAGGTCGTTGACGAAAATTACGACGAAAATTATTCATCAACAAAATTAACACTGGTCATGAGGGGGCAATGTCACAAGCAATTGGTCTGTGGGGTACTCTTGCTTGTGCTGCTGTTGGGCCATCAGCCAGTCGCAGAGAAGAGTGAAGTTATACACAAAGAGCTAAAGCAAAACCAAGTGTTAAAAACCACTTCTGGTGAACTCCACTGTCGATCCTTTTCAATCGCTTTCCTGTTCCAGCCCACTTATCAGTCATTCAGCATTTGACCTACGCAGAGTGTCATCAACTTTGAGCCACGTTATGTAGGTTGCGTATCCTTTTGCATAGGCTATTATCTACGGAAACGGACACAGACTTTTTGTCTTGAGCCACCCCTGATTTCTTCATATTATGATAGGAAAGTAGGAAATAATAACATTTTGCTGAAACAGGTGCAAACATAAATTGAAATACAGTATAAAAGGGCTGATTTTTATACAAATCCAGTGAGCTTGAAAGTGAGCCACCCTTCCACTGAAACGTTTCTGATGAGGCTATGGTAAACAGCAGATGGATCGGGCCAAATGCAACTCTCAGGTCCTGTGTCAGGTCTTTGCTGGATTTTTTTTCCTATTTCTTAAGGAAATGACTTTCAGATACTGTTCATCTGCTGTAGATAGTTTTTAGCCCTGACACTTCTTCTTTTGTCCTCCACTTGTCCAGTTTCCTCAAATTTTTTAAGCACATACTGCACGCCATGCAGGGATGCCAAGTTTTTGGCTCATAGGTCTTTGGGAATCACCTTGTTGGTGCAAAAATACAATTTTATGCCTTTCAAACTGTGTTATCCTTGGACTTTTTCAGGAATCATGAGTCAAGAGCTGTCGGTTCCTTTTGGAGCACTATTGCTTGCTTTCCTGGTGCTTCAATTTTTCACTAGCAAGTGAAAATACAAATACTGGATGGAGCTTGCTAACCAAGTCTGACAGCCTTAGCTGATAACTTAGAACTCCAACCTCATGTCTAAATATGCTCACTTCTGGCTCCAAAGAAACAATGTGATGGCTACATCAGTGTTGAGGCATCAAAATACAGAGCCTAGAAAATAATGGGTGATGTCACAATATCATGTTTATAAATACAAAGGGGACTGTAACTGAGAGGATATAGTGGCAACAATCATTTCATCCCACTAGAGACGATGCCAAAATTATCGGTACCGTTCCACTTAAAAAAGAGAGACTACAGTTTTCATTTGATGCATGCTCAATAATCCAGGTAAGGAAATCCCAGAAAGCTGAATCTGTTCATCTGGATGTAGCGTTTTCAGTGGGAGAAACGTTTCGTCACTTCATCCAAGTGACTTCTTCAGTCTCAGCTGACTGCAGGTTTCCCCAGCCTTATAAACAGTACGTTTGCATAATG
>VUQS01074456.1:37288-61641 GCA_015108495.1 Heterochromis multidens | reverse complement strand
GGGCTCATAGAAAAAAAAAAAAAAAAAAAAAAAATTCTAAACCATTTTAAGATACAATTACAACAGAGAAAATAGTGTATAAACATAGATTCTAATATATAGTCTAACCCACAAAATGCTTATAAGTTAGAGGTCTCTTCTAATCAACAATGGGCAGATGTTAAGAGGCTAAATTGGATCACATTCAAAGAAAGTAAGAAAAACAAAACTCCACTGGATGAAATCAGTGCCTGTGTGGCCTTCTTTACTGACAGTACTGCTAAAGCTCAGCATTGTTTGCAGTGCAACGAGCTGGTCAAACACTAATGAGCTGTCATGGCTCCTGGGCCAGTGCTCTTAACAGGCCTTGCACAGGACCATCTGGCCTTTGCTGTGGAAGCTGACAGCAGCTGAAAGCGCCTGTGAGAATATAACTGATGGATCTCTGCCCACGCAAACCCAATCTGCCAGGAAAATGCCACTTGAAGTGTGAAAAATGTCCGCAGACAGGTGGCGGGGCAGTGGGAAAATGGGAAGTAGCTTCTTGGCTTTGTGCGCTGATTTTAGATAAACATCTGTTGCTGGTGTAATTCCCATCAATGGGCACACACTTTTTCTGTGTCTCCCATGTTACACTGTAGTGGGAAATGATTTGTTTACAAGATAGCAGAATGGGAAGACGTTCTTCAAAGTTAACCGGACAGCCAAGAAAGGAAGTGTGTGACTGAGCCTGGAAGACAAACAGCTTGACTTTTATGCACACAGTGAGTGTGCCCAAAACCAAAACAGCAGCAGACACATCAGTCCTTGCTTTATTGTGACTCAAAGAGCATGCAGTCCAATATCAATTAAAGTAACATCTCTCTGTAGACTCCAAAGTGGCCCCTGGGCTTGGAGTGGCATATTATTAAATCCACTACTCAGCAGAACAGCAGCTACAATTAGACTCTATACTCATTTTGATTGTTTTTCAAGCAGGGAGGCCTTCATTAGAATACATAAGGAACCACGTGTTTATGAATGGGAACAAGAATATTTTCACACTCTGTGACTCCTGGCGTCTCTGTCCCATCTGACTGCACTGCTATAAACTCTGAGCCTGTTTGAGCAGCTGTAAAGCAACAGCAGGATACGGCAGATGAAAAGTCCTTGTCGACACTCTGTTATAAGTCCGTCATAAGATGGACTTACAAGTGTGTGCAGCCTTCACTGTGGCAGAGGGAGCATCTTATCTCAGTGCTGGCTTATTTCTCCTTTGAACACATGTGCGAAACCACCATGGGGGTCCATTTCAAGCCAAATGTCTGGTAACAGGTGTACGTGAGCCAAAAAATGTAGTGAGTTTAACTGTGGGAAGATGTTAAATGAAGCCACATGAGTAAAGGTTCCAAAGCTGTGGAGGCTGACCAGGGCAATAAACTGTTAAACTTCTTTGGTTACAGAAAACTAGTGCAACCATTTATCATTAAGGGTGGGCAGATACAGAAACAGTCTATGAGCCTTATTCATTGGATTTTTACATTTTTAGGAAATTATTCATCTTCAGTGAAGGAGAATTATTTCTATGACTGCTTAAAATTGTGGCATTACCACTATGTGAACAACTGCATCTTCTAAAAACATAGTACAAGGATCATTCCTCCTCTCTTTAAAACACAGTTTGAAGCTTAACGTTGCCATTTTAGCCACTCTAACTGTACACTGATGGGAAAAAACATACCTCCATAGGGATACCTCAAAGCCAAATTTAGAAATATTAACTTTTAAATACATGGTGGAGATGATAAATGACACAGGTTATGCATTTAGACAGATAGCAGCATCAAAAGGCTATAATATTGTTTTTTCCATCACAGATCACAACAATTCAATTTATTCTGAACAAAACATTTGTCGTTATTGAATCTATAGATTATAAACTTAATGTATTAAGTCATTTCGGTATAAACAACAGAATAAATGAGACACACATCATGGTCTGTTTAATAAAAGTGGTTATTTTAATTTCCTGTTCCCTCCATCATGTTTATACAGATCAGAACGCTCTTCGACCAACAAATTAAAGTTCCTGTCTCCTTCTTATAGTCAAACATTTAATCTTGATTGTGTTTTGCCAGTTTTGTGCTGGAAGCCACTGCAGTTCCAGTGAGAAACAGAAAAAAGACTGCTTACATTAGTGGTCCCAGTCAACTGTAACATCAGGATTTTATCTACTGGATTAGGTCAGCAGCACACAACACTGAGAAAGGCGAAAAACACACATTTAAACACCAAAAAGCTACATATACTTTTACACACACGCGCACACACACTCACACACGCACACACACCGATATATTCATACACATATGCACAGTCACTCGGCTAATTTTTTTAAGACAACCACACACAAACACCAGAAACCAACAGACCACAAAGTAACACTACTGACAGTACAAAAAATCAAAAAATATCTAAAAATATACATTTATTATTTACAGCTCAAGTATACACCCTGTCACTCTTACTATAGATATTCGGTGTGAATTTATCAGAATGTACATCGATATGTACAGATTAAATACATTGTCTTAAATACTATAAATATAACTATGGTTGGTCACGTAAAGATTATCTGCACAGTTAAATAAATTTACCTTTACTCTGCTATTGTGAAGTTCATTTTAGTAACTGAACTGAGTTAACCACTAGAAGTCGTTTGCAACGCAGCAGACACATGGACGAGACAAACGAGACCCTGGAGTTGGAAACTTTGTTTTCAATAAGAAATCAATACCTGTGTACAGGCTAGGTTTGGAACAGAGAAGACATTTTTCCACTTTGCTGCAGAGTTTCACCAGTGATTTTAAATGTTAGAGGGAAGATCAGCTGTGCTTTGTCATATTACAGCTAAACTACGGCCTGTAGCACTGATTGCTAACAACTCTAAAGAAAAATATTAGCTTGCCTGCTGTTGTGCTTTCGCCATACAGGACCCACTGCATTAGCATTAGATTAAGTTTGTCATCACGTATTGTGCATATCAGTTTGTAGCTTCAGGTGCTTTGTAGACTTATGGTTTTATGAGGATGCATTTCAGTGTGCAGCTTTATCCTTTAGTTGCATCTTGCAGGATGCAGCAATCACAGCTTTGCTGACATGATATACAAGTTTTATCTCCCATTTCATTCACGATAACTTTGAAGCTTGTTAAGACATAAAAACTACTTTGTGCTTAACCAAAATGTGCTTTAACCCCAATCAAAAGCTGCCATTTTTATACAGGTTAAGTGCCATTTGCATCACAAGCTATTGGACATATAGTTGTCATGCATGCTTTTTACAGGAGACCCTGTCTGCTGAATTTTAGCAAAGTTGAATCTTGCATTTAAAGATGTTAATACTGCTAATTTGTAAGTCATATCCCTTTTATCCCTTATATCATGTTTCCTGTACTGCAGACTTTCTCTTGTTAAACCCCTTCATTTTCATCACTGTCACAAGCATCTATGAATGACAGGAGAAGCATTATTTAAATGAGTCTGCGGTAGATCTGAGCTGTATTATCTTAATATCAGTCAATCCCGAGCAATGCATCACATCCATTGTAGGTCATGTGATAATGTATTGTTGCCTGAAACCTAATCAAATGCAATAGCCATGCTAGAGGGTACAAGGCAACTTATAATCGCATCATAGGGATTGCTCAGCAAAATAGGATGCAGTGTAATAAGACTTCTCTGCCACTGGCTGCCACACAGGGATGACAGGGCAAAATGTAACATATTTTTTTAATATACTTTTAACATGACAAGATGCCAGATTATGAGCTTTAAAATGCTATCATTTTGCACTCAAAGACAAATGTCTTTGGGAGAACATATAACAAACTAGATGTTTTTGTCTTGTGATACATTTATGTTGTGCCTTTCATGGACATTCACCACCTCTCAACCCTATCCAAAAATATAGACATATATATTTACTCTACAAAGCTTTTTTTTTTCCTTTTTCACATGTGTGCTTAACAAACAACTCCAGGGTCTCTACCTAATTAAAGTGCAAATTAATATGGCGAAACATTGGTTCAAACTCTACATAATAAAGTCACTAAATAATCAAGAAAAAAACCCCTCATAAAGCCTAAGGCAAACAGACAACACAGAATCTGTTCAGGCACCAAACAATGTGACTGACTGTGCTTCACACTACATCTGTTCAGTCTCAAGTATTGGTGTTGTCTCAGGGAGGGGCCACAGGACATTGTCATTGGCTTCTCTGCTGACCAGCAGAGACACCCAGTGGTGAAAACCATGTATTACCACTTATTCCAAACATTTATCTCAGAGTAGATTTCCACATTATAACCCTAAAAATATGCTGCCATTTGATATTACACAATATAATAAAAAAAAGGTTTTTTTTCCACACATCAGATCACAAAAAAGACATCAAAGTGTAGTTTGTGGTGCTTGTGAAATTATATCTTCTATATAGTGGTCACAATTTGAGGAATATACAACAGCTGGAACCTAAATACCATCCACTCAGGGATGAAGTATGATTAATTCTCAACACAGCATGGCAGTGAATCTGTTATTCAATGTACAGTAATAACATCAGAAACATATTCTTGAAGGGCACCAACCGTAAAATGTCTCATCTGTTTAACTGAACAAACAGCCGTGCAGGTGGAGCAGACAAAGCAAGGTGTCTGCTCTCCTCTTCCTCCTCCACATCACAAGAGGATCTGTATCTATGGTTCATTGCCACGGCTTCCCCTGGGTAACGCGATTCTATTTTTAAACAGACAGGGTCACCAGGAGCTCTCATTCAGTGGCAGACGACACATTCATGCATGCACAATTGCACATGCAGATCTAGATGTGTACACAAAGACGAAACTCACATTTCCAATTCCTCCTCTGTCTGCCTCTCTGACAATGAGACAAACGAGCATGAAGCTGCCCTCTGATCAAACACACGTCGCTGTGCTTATTTCTGCTCGTACATTGCCACCGCTGCCCTTCTAAGGCATTAATTACGATGGAGACGCTTGATTAAAACGATTGATTAAAATGGAAAAGCTTTGTCTATGCCAGCCATGACTGGAGCTGCACAGAGACAGTGATGTGGGAAGTGCTTGTTGAGGAGAAGGATAATTTAAAAGAAGAGTGCTGCTCTGTGTTAAGGCTCAGAGATGCTCTAACGATAGCAGGTGCGTGTGCTTTTGTGTTCATGGCATGAAGAGGCAAAAAGTCGCCCCTTGATTTGCACTATTGCAGTGTATATGCACAATTTACGGTGACATCTCAAACTATTGCACAACACATATATACAGTATTCTACATCAGTTGGGAAAGACAAGATAGAAGGAGATCCACAGTTTAATGAAGACACTATTGTGACTGGTTATTATTGCTGATGTGTGATAGGCACAATAAACCTAAAGATATAATGTGCTTGTAACACTGTTTACACTATCAGAATCAATTGTTACATACTGTTTTATAGACACATTTTCTAGATAAGAAATATTATCATACCATGGTACAGATCAGGACAAGATGAGTGTTTTTTTCTAAGTCTCCTTCCATCATATCCCCCCCAAATAACAATCCTTTCCATGTGAACTAAAAGAAGCATAAACTGGTGAACACTTATTATTACAGTTCACTACAATGTAAGGTATTTAAGCATTACAAAAAACCTTAACCTCAACCAGAGCTCATTACCCAACAAAGCCTTTGGACTCTTCTACACTTAATTTGGTTTTTTTTTTTCCCCATCTCCTGTCATATCTGTTTGGATATGAGCTCTTCATCATAGCCGAGACTGACATGCAATTAGCAGCACTGTGACAGGCAAGACGATGAGAAACATAGGTGAGGGGTAATGGAGCAGAATGGGAGAATAGAGGGATTTAGCTCTGGGGGTTAAGGTGTGATGAATGCTGCAAGTAAATTTTCTCTCCCTTTTTCACTTCCATTGTCTCCCTCTCTGTAAGCAGGGCTGGGGTTTAATGGAGGGACCTCTTACGTCAGTGGATCATAGCTCAGATTCGGGTGAGCCGATATTTTGGTAGCCCGTCTTGGTGCTGGTGCCGTAGTTGGTGTTGGTCATCTCCTGGGTGCCACCGGGGCCCAGGTAAGCACGGTGGGCAGGCATGGGTGAGGGAGCCTCACTGGGATTCTTGCTGAGGATGAAACGCTGTTCGTCCTGCTCTTCAAGGTTGGACATGTCCTTCATCATACCTTTACGGTAGGAGACGGAGAGCTTGTTGGAGCCATCTGAGATTAGGTTGAAGTGGCGTGCGATGAAGACAATGGGTAAAGGCAGCATGGCAACGACAATGAGGGCATAGGCCATGGCTAAAGCCCAGGGAGGATAACTTTGGAAATGGTCTGAGCCCTGAAAACAAAAGAGTTCCAAGAGGATGGCGACAAAGACATGAAAAGAAGGGAGAGATGAGAACAGGTGAGAAGAAAGAATTAGCTAAATTGAAAGAAGGGATGGTTTGGCCAGAAGTGTAACAATCAAACTTCAGTAGTTCTGATTACTGACCTCAGCTTCCACCCAGGCACTGTATCCTGCAGGACTGATGGCCATTTCAATGACAGTGGCAATGATAAGCACCACCAATACAGCAGGAGACACAAACTTCCACATGTAGAAATAGAAGGAGTATGGCCTGAACCCGAGCATGTCCTCCAGGTCCTGCATAAACCTGTAAAAAAGTAGTACAGATGTCTCAATGAATTTACTCTGAGTAAAGGAGAAAAGTATCTAGGTTTTTATGGTGAATGTTTCATTGTGAATGAATAGTATGAGGCTTTAGTTTTTTTTTTTTATATATCCAGTCAAGTTACCTCTTAGTTCCATAGATCCAGGCTACAGAGATGTTCTCCAGGATCACCACCACAATGAGAGGCAAACCAGCGGAGTAGTCATCAAACATTGTCACAAAGTAATTCCCTGAACGCAGCACGAACAGTAGGCCTAACAGGAAGGCTATGATACAACAAACCACTGAGGGAGACAAGAGGAAATATCCAGTTAGAATCAGAAACAGGTACAAGAAATGACCTGCATGAGCAGAATCAGCACCTACCACACAGAATCTCCTTGCGGATCTTGAAGGCATCCAGTATGGGTGTGGTGATGCCGGTCATGGTGCCGATCATGCTTCCCAGGCCCAAGTTAATCAGCATGAAGAAGAACATGACGGACCAGCAGGGACTGGCAGGGAAGTGTGTCATGGCCTCTGTGAAAGCGATGAAAGCCAGACCGGTGCCCTGAACTGCCTAGAGGATGGAGAGATATCACCCATTTAACATTATTTATGCAGTGTAGCCATGAATGTGATTTATAAAGAGTTCATTAAGTTCATAAAGATGCACTTTGAGCAGGACAGTACATTAAACTTAAAATTACTACATAACAGGGAGCAGCAATCAAATTATGAAAGGCAATTGCTCAGACTTGAAAATCTTTCTAGGGGCTGCTCAGTGATCTTAACTAGTAAGAGGCACACTGAAAAGCTTTAACAACATTAGAGGCTACACAGGGGTAGCCAGGCAGATTATGAGCATATTAATATAACACAGAGATGAGTTATTGTCTTCTGAGAAAGTTATAGCCTCTGGATTCAATCTAACAAGGTCATTTTCAAGCTAGTGTGGAAATCATCTATAAAGTAAGGAGTCACAAGATAAATTTGAGGGGTCTCAAGCTGAATGACAGAAGGATTGTTTAAATTAAACAAGGTACAATGATGCAGCTGGGGAGGACAGGTCAAACACTGGTTTAAGTACAGGAGACCGAGCTGAACAGGCTCGAAACCAGTGGTTCAGAGGTAACAATTTAGTAGCATCAGGGTATCGTTGAGAGTGCAACTTATAACCTAAACCACCTGGATAGGAATGCTTATTTTTACCCACTCCCACCAAAAACCAACAATGATCCAAATAAAGCTGAATAAGCTGCTGTACTCTGACCATAAAAAAGCCCTAATCACAACGCTCACTGGCAGACTGATCACAATATAAAATCTGTACCTGAAGGATATTAAGATGCTCATAACAACCCAGCTGCTTTTTAATAAAGTTTATTAACTCTCAGTGGTAAAGCTAACCCAAACTTGGCTCAAGCTAACAACATATAAATGTAAACACAGCAATTATTATTTGGCCTCCTTTGTAATTATTCACCCTCACCTGCAACCACTTCTCTGATTTCATGATCACTTACACATCTCTAACCTATCCATCCTATGGATGGGCGAGAGGTGGGATACTCTGGACAGGTCACCAGTCTGTCACAGAGCCAACACAGAGAGACAGACAACCGTTTGCACTCACATTCACACCTATGGGCAATTTAGAATCACTAATTAACCTAACCCCCGTAACTGCATGTCTTTGGACTGTGGGAGGAAGCTGGAGTATCCGGAGAGAACCCATGCAGACACGGGGAGAACATGCAAACTCCACACAGAAAGGCCCAACCAGATGGTGGCTCCAAACCCAGGACCCTCTTGCTGCGATGAAACAATGCTAACCACCGCACCACCGTGCAGCCCATCTCTAAACTATCTCTAAATACATTACAGAAGGACTTGCAGCTCTCTCAATTGATTTCACTTGCAGACTTTAAAATACGTACAAATGATTTTGTGAAATCATCACTGGGAACTTGTTTTTGTTTTTGGTATGACTGTGTACATTAGACTAATTTAGTTATTTTATTGTTTCTCTTATTGTTGTAATTTTAATATTTTTTTCTGAAACAGGTCTCTCTTGTAAATGAGACATTGAGTCTCAATGGGACTACCCGTATAAATGAAGGTTAAATAAAAAAAAAAACACAAAAAACTATTATTCATATATTTCTACCGATATAGAATCAGATGATCATCCCAACCTAGAAGATTTATTCTTGCTGACCTTGTTCAGTTCGTCCTCCAGGATACAGGGGTCCAGGCCCAGTTGGCCAAAGCTGTCCTCCTTCACAGTCTTTATAACTCCATACATTTCCGCGTAGTCCTGGGCAGTCAGGTGGGAGAAGTTAATGTGAGGAGGGATGAGCTCTCTGCTCAGCCCACCTGTGTTTAGGTAACCTAGGATCTTCTCTGCATTTCTGCAAATGGACGATGAAGATGTGGAGCAGAAAAACATGTTAGTTTCCAAAGTGAGACTGTTGAGGTCGCATTTGTTTCAGTACAACACACTTACTCAATGACACACTTCTCGTTCATGACATTCGCCTTGAACCCCAGGACAGCAAACACTACCAAAGTGGCCAGAATGGAGGTAAGAAAGTTAATGACGGAAACCAGTGCTGCATCAAAGTGGCAGTTATTGTCTCGCTTATTGTAGCTGGAGAAAGCAATGACGCCTCCGAAGCCCAGACCGAGGGCAAAGAAGACCTGCGTAGCTGCTTCTCTCCACACCTGTGGTTCCAACATCTTTTCCAGCTGGAAAAAAAAAAGGAGAAAAAAATAGTGAAGTTTAGATCATATTTGATGCAATTCATTCTAAAAACCTCCTGAACATTATTATTTCATATGTGTTACATATCACCTTTATTCACTGCATGATTTAAGTTAACATATATAGCACTGTAAGATAAACACATAAACTGATCACACCATCTCTTCCTGCTGGGTTTTGTTTTTTGTTTTTTTTACATGCAATTACTCTGTAATTAGGCATATGAGGTCTGCTTGGAATTGTTTGATCATAAATATAACCTTACGTGGGTTCAAGTCTTAATTGGTCATGCAACACGTGAATACAGCAGCCATACCGATCTTGTGAGTTTAAGGGAACTAAAAACCTCTACAGAGAGTTTTCAGCATCTTTTTAGGTCTTAAATCTGTTGTAAGATTTTTTTTTATTTCATAATGCCATAGTCCCAGAAAAATGGATGCATTTAGTTCTTTTCACTATAAGTGAAAAACTTCAACTTCATCTAAGCTCTAATGGTCTGAGGCTAAGGTTTGATCTTATAGCAAAGGCATTAAATCCATGAAGCGTGTTCTCTACTACTCTACTTTGAGATTAATTGTAGAGCTAATCAAACCACAAAAATAATGCATATTGCATGATCATACAGAGGACGTAATAAAGTAACTACAATAAGTAGTGATGTTGTTCTTATCTTTAATCATGTTTTTGTGGTTATCATATTTTATACTTCTCTTTTAGTCCTTTCCACTACCTATTCTGGCTATTTTTGAGTAATTTTATTGATACCAAACTGCCTGTACTGCAACACACTTTGTTGACATGAACTTTCACCACTAGAGGGAGCCATCAACTCAACACATAAGACATAATGGGTATTTGTGACATTTTCCTGTGAGAGGATCTGAGTACATGACACTAAAACCATCAGCCGCACATGGCTGAACAGCCTGCGTGGACCAAATGTCACTTAGAGTGTCACTTGTCATCTGCAGCGTGAGAGGAGAAAGCTTAAGATTTTCTCTGCAGTACACCATTATTACATTCTGAAAACTTTCCCTTTTTTATTTGGTCAAATGAACTCTGACTGTCTCTCACCTTAGGGGTGAACATGTGAGCGATGCCATCAACTGCTCCCTTCAATAGCAAACCCCGCACCAGGAAACAGAAGAGCACCACATATGGGAACAGAGAGCTGAAGTACATCACCTAAGAGAGCGAGAAAGTCAAGTACATTAACACTGTGTTTCCATGGATATGCATTCAGAGGCCTTACACATGGGGGAAGAGGTGCAACCATACACTTACACACACACACACACACACACACACACACACACACACACACACACACAGTGAATCAATCACAAAACTGTTTTGTGTTTGCTTGGCATTGAATCTGTGAACTGAAATGTGGAGATGAATTCCTGAAGTCAAATATTTCTCCCTGCAGCATTTCAGGGAATCGCTGCAGCGCTGGCTATGATAATTAGATCACTAAGTTTAGTGTTTAAAATAGTGTTTCAGAACTTGGCGATCAGCTCTTTGTTGTGTTTTTTCCTACTGAGACACTGGGCTGGATGCTGCTGTTGCGTATGACTCATTCCCTGGATCAAGATTACAGGATGTTGTTGCAGTTGTTGCCAAAGTAAGAATTTTCCATCTGCATCCTGAACCACTTTTTGTTTGGTTCAGTTTAAGCTTATTAATGTTGCATGTCCCTTTCTTCCATAATATGGACGAGATCCAAAAATAGACAAGTGCTGACAAGAGGGTTAGCATCTTACCTTCGCCTGAAAAGCAACCCCAAAGTGAATAAACATTCTCTGATGAGGATGAATCACTGAATCAAAATAGAAATTTCAAGCTTTTTTCAAATTATTTATTGGCTTTATACTGGGTCCGTGTTGTGTAGAACTGAATTCAGAGTGCTAATCGCCATAGTTAGTAGGTTTAGGCCCTGTTGTGAACCCAGAGAAACCCTGTACCTTTCCAGAGGACTGGATGCCCTTGATGACGGCCAGACAGACCATGATCCAAGCCACCAGCAGGGACAGGGTCATCTTCCAGTTCAGGCCGCCAGTGTCGTCGATGCTGCTGGTGATGTTAAGAGCCTGGCGGTACCAGAAGTAAGTGGTTGCTGAGCTCTTCTCACATTCTGGCTCCACGACTATAACAGCAATGAGGACAGAGAAGGAAACAGCAAAAACACACATATAAATTAATGGACATCCAGTAAACTTAAAAGCTTTTTTAATGCATTCTCTTAGATAAATGCATTCTGCAAAAAGCCAGCAATTGTAGCAGTAACTACAAACAATAACACAGTATAAAAAATATTACTTATGTTAATCTTATAAATAATGCAATTTTATATAAGGGATATTTTGATGTTGCTATGATTTATAATACTTAATAATTACTTACTACTTTGAAGAGAAAATGCAGTAGGCTTTTGCATGTATTTTCCAAAATAAGTGCACTTTTTCTCAATTTACAGCAGAAAATTTCATTTTTTGGTTTTTATTTCAAGATAAAACTCTTTTAATAACTTAATTTGCACTGCACAAAAGTGCAGAAAGCTTTTCTCACATTCTCAAGTACAAGCAAAAAGTGCCAAAAAATGTTTAAAATGGCCTGTTAATTAGGAACAGAACTGAAAAAAAAAACTGTATGTGATCGATTAGTCAGCTGACATAAATTAATTAGCAACTGCTTAAAAAACTATGAAATGCTATGAAAACCTTTTTCCTGACACTTTGAGAACAAAGTGGGTAATTTATAAGTTAATAATCAGGTGAATATTTGAAAATGAAAGCCATCACTGTTTATAGGTTTCCTTTTTTCATTAGAAAAATGTTTAAAAAAAACATGTAATGTATAGCTATCAGATAAATATATTGGAGTAAAGTGGAAAATAAAGTAGAAATAAGTACAATTTCTTATTAATTATGCATAAGCAGAGCATTTATGTAAACCTGCTTAGTTACTATGTTTTCCACCTTTGCCAATAGTTAATAGTACTGCATGCCCACTGATTTTACAACCATGAGCAGAGTCAACATCCTGCCCTCTCATGCTAATGAAAGGTGATGCCTTTTACTCTGCCAGAACCTGCATGTGCCTACCAAAGGCTACCAGCTGCCAGCCATTAGAGGTACTGACCCTCAGATGGGTCATACTATCTGACAAGTCTCGCAACAGAGCTGCCATGTAGGATGAAGCGCAGAGACGGCCCAGCAATACAGACAAACACTTATCTGTTAGACGCCGGCCGAAACACTCCTGCTTTTCTGCAGAGCCACAGCAAAAAGCTGCTTCAATGCAAAGGCATCCTGCTAAGTGCTGGGTCTGCATCTGTTGGTATAATTTGCTGAATATGGAAATGTAGTATTTGTTTATTTTTCTCTACTCTGTGTCATGGGGCTTATAACAAAAAAGGATTCATGTCGACAGTTGTCTTGTGCCGTGCATTTATGTTAAACTTTCTGCAGCTGTTTAGTCACTTAGTGGACTGTGTTGTGCACTCACTGGCTTGGGTTCCATTTCTGTGGATGGGGCATTCAGCCCAAGGCAGTGGATATTGAAAAGACTGGAAGAAATAGAAGATGCTCCAGCCAATAATCACATTATAATAGAGGCCCACAAAACCACAAACCTGAAGAAAAATAAGAGAAAAACAGCAACACTTAGCACTGCAAAAAACAGAATGACAAAAATCTAGAAGCACAAATAACATTCAGCGCTGTGAGTCAAAGGCTTCTTTTTCTTGAGTCATGGCGCAGACACTAAGCACACAGCTTAAGTTAGAGTACATATAAATTATTGAGCTGTTTGCTCTCAGCAGCTAAGGCTGGGGTCCTCTATGAGGAGGTATTTATAGCTCCTGATCTCCCTCTGCCATGTTTGAGCTGCCACACGCCTCATTGCCCCGGGCCAGGTCTTTCCATCCCCTCCTTTGCACTGGATGGATGAAATCGCTATCAGGAAGAAAGTCAAACAGAAAGACTGACTGACTCATTTGCTGACTGACTATATTTTAAGCTGGTAGCACTGATGGGATGGGGCGTGATGGGTCACTATTTCTGCTGCTGATGATGGGAACAGTTTGCGACAGTGATTGGCGCTGGTCTTCACATGTTGCTCGCTTTAATGCCACAAAAGGAAGTAATATGAGCAGGCAGAGGGAGACCAGCAGAGCATGTTTGTAGTCTTAGAACATAACATTGAACTCTGAGTATTTAAAGTGATGAAAATCATCATTTAACACAGTTTTAAAAAGTGGATTTTGGTTCCAAACACATTTGTATGTCTTCACAGGCTGTTTTAATCATGATGCAAAAGCACCACAATACCCACGGGCTTTTTAAAAAAGTAACCATAAATCAGCATCACTGCTATTATTAATCGGTGTTTCTTTATTTATAGATGTATAATAAGTCAGCAAAATTAATAATAAGAGAAAACCCTTAGATCGGAATATCTTCTGTCATTTATTGTTGTACAGTGGTGAGGTGGAAAAAAATATGTCACCAATTTTTCCACTAATAGTAAAACATCAAAGTAAGTCATAAATAAATGTGCCTTGCTCCGGTAGGTAGGCAGTGAACTGTTTATGTGATAGGGTTGTTAATTTAGAGAGAGATTAGATTCTGATTAGAGTGAACGTCATGCTGAATACATTCAAATGTAAATCTTTCATGGCAATAAAACTCATGAGAAAACCGTGACCTTGTGAATTTCATAAAAATGAATAATTCATGAAATTTCATACAGGCATTCATGATCCCATCAGAATGGCTCCTACGGACTTTGGCAGATCCTCTGACTTTTCTTTTACTGCCACTGTGACATAGACATTTGTGGTTTGAATTCAAATGTCTACATAATTACAGGATTTACTGCCACGAAACTGTGTTGTCTACTTTCTTGTTTCTCAGAAGATGACTTCCTTTTCTTTTAATGTCATCATTTGTCAAAACTTCACTTTCAGAAATAATACTGGAAAACTATTTCCAATTACTCCAGGTTTAAAGCATGTTAGCACCATCACTGAGAGCATGTTATGCTGACGTTAACCACTGTGCCTCATATGTCCTCACAGAGCCACTAACATGGTTGTAAACTAAAAGTGGCAGCCATCAATTAAGTTGTTACTTATCACATGTAAAGCCTGTTTAATTATATGTGAACTGTGTGTGAATCGGAGGTCATGTTAAGTGACACGACCCACTTACCATCAGGCTGGAAACCCCGATGCCCCCCAAACGTGGGTAGACGTAGTTCCACACCCCAATGCTGCCACGCCTAATCCTCTGACCCACTGCCAGCTCAAGGAAGAAGAGTGGGATGCCAATGAGGATAAGAAGAATTAAGTATGGCACCAGGTATGCACCTGAGAGAGAGAAAGAGAGAGAGAGAGAGAGAAAGAGAAGAGGAAGATAAATGGCTGCAATGTGCACAGATTCTTTTGTGTGTGTTTGAAATCCATGTGCAGTGAAGGACAAAAGCTCAAAGCGGCAGAGGAGATGTTGTTAAATTTTTTCTCTCCTCTTGTCTTGGGTCCTATTTTTGGAATCTATTCTTTTCGTCTTCCATGCCTTTTCTTTTCCCTCACACTTTCTTTTCTTCCTCTCACTCCTCATTTTTAACTTCCATTCATTCTGTCAGATATCTCCATTTCCATTTTCACAAAGGGGACAATGCGGGGAGAGCAGCAGGCACTCACAGAAAACAAGTCATGTCCAGTCATGCTTACGTCAAGAAATGAAGGGGCACCATGGTGACAAAACCATTCAAAGCCACAGTGGATGGGTTAGTGATGGAAAGCTAGAGAGAGCAGCCTGTTTTCAGACTAAAAACAAACGTCAGTGATGTTTGACTCGATCAAAATTTCTGATAACATCAGAAGTGGCTATTAGAGGTAGCAGCAGACAAAGGAAACAAAGACAAGAACACAGTGTCATGTTACACAGTGGCATGGAGAAGTGGCTGATGTGCTGAGACCTTTTTGATGTCTGTACTGAGCAGCAGACACACAGAACAGGGGAAAAATGTGAGGAGACAGAAAAACAGCCAAGATAACTGCCTTTCCTTTTGTTTTTCCTTACATGCATTTCACCTCAGCCAAACCAGTGACAATCCACAAAATGATTACACCACTCAGGCTCATCCACACCTGGACAGATAACCATGTAGTCCAGTATAGTTGAAAACCAAGAGGAGAATGAACCTTAATGATTGATAGACACCTTCACTTTTCTACTGGTTTCCTGGATTCTTATGCTTTCTTATAGTCTTGATTACCTAATTATATGCAAAGATATGTGGAGATATCAAACCACAATGTATTTTAAAGACACAGAAGAAACCTCATATACAGGGATATGGGTCTTTATGAGTAGCTGTAGATAATATAGTATTGACTTCTTTCTAACTATATCTAGAAGGACAGTTTAAAGTAAAAACCTAAATACATACATGCACAAACACAATGAATGAAAATGCTTCCACACAGTTAAACACTTAACATTAATTCGTGCTGGTTTCATATGAACACCTGTGGGAGATTTTGAACTGAACTGTCAGCCAGCGCTGTGCTCCACATCATCACAATGCCAAAGGAGGAAATATCTTTCGGAAGTGTTTCGTGCCTCCCGTAGAGCTCAAGAGGCTCTGAAAGTCAGTGCCAAGGTATACTAAAGCATAGGTTTTACTACTTTAGTAATAAAACTTATGTTGTTTTTTTTTCTTTTAATTTGTTACAAATGTATTTTATCTATGTCTTGTATACATTTGAGTGCGGTGTTCCCCGTTTCCCAGTTTCAAAAAAATGTGATACTGAACACGCAGGTGATTATATATTAGTTTATCCTGGTTTTGATTATGAGAGAAAACAGTTAAATGATTCTGGAATTCATCCAAGTATGACTACATTTAAAACATTATTTAAAACACTTGTTGTTACTTTATTTTTTCTGTGTAGTGATTTAGTGGGTACTTTGGCCTCATTTAGGCTGCTGTGTGAAGACAAATGTCAACATATTGCAAATAGTAGGTTTCACTATGAGGCACAAGCTTGACAGCACAAATTAATTATGTATATTATTTAATTCTAAGACAGTATAAGTAGAAGTACGTAAGCCTGACATTTGTCTTTGTTATAAAACACTTGACTAGAAATACTGAGAATGAGATGGCAAGTTTGATAAAGGATGAACAAGAGTTAGAGGCAGCTTGTCGTTATCATGGGGACAAGCCCAGACAAGACAATGCAGCACCTCCCACCAAGTCAATCCTCAGCGGGGACAAATACTCATTAATGTGCACAAATATGCACACACTCTGATTAATATGAGCAAATGCACACATACTCAGATTCCAGTTTGTTATCACACATTTCAAATACCCTCTCTACACATACCTCCCACACAAAGCACTTACAATGTCTGAAAGCCAAGGAAATTAATATTTACTCTTCCACTTCCTCCATTTCAGTCATCGCCACCATCTCATCTCATCATAATACCAGTAAATCATGCTACCTAAGAGACAAGGCTGAGAAATCTGCTACAAAAGCAAATAAAGCCTAAAGTGGAGGATCTTGCAACATTATATCAGACCTCTCAGCGCTGCCTCATCTTGGTGAGAAGAGATGACCTCGTCTTGTAGCTGCTGACACGAGTTGACTAAATCTGAGAAACGCTAAAGAGACTGCCCCTATGACTTCAGCAGAGTAACTGGGTTAATGTCGTCTGTGTGTGTGTCAGATGCAACAGGAAGCACTCTCGAGTTGTTTTTAGTGATTTTATCTGCGACCGACTGCTGTCTTGTCTGTCCCAAATCCTGGAAGCTAACCCTCCGGAAGGATAACAACATCTTTCAGTCAGAGCAGTAAATCTTTGCACAATAACTGTTGCAACTGCTGCTGTTCACAAGATGAAAAGCACCACTGTGCTTCACTCGTCACAGCAAACAGCTCATTAAAATTATATTTGTCTGTGTGTTCAAACTCTTGTTGCTAATTGTTTTTAATCCATTCCCCAGATGACTGATAAAGGTGTCCCTAAAAGCTCAATATTGGTCACGCTATTTACTCTGTACATAAATATTTTTTACTGTCCAACTCAACATCGTAAATCTTGTGTGTCAACAGCCCGACTGTGAACCAGGGTTACTCGACATTACAAGCAGCTCCTGACCTGTAAACCTTTATCCTTCATTTAGTATAGTGTGCAGTCTGAAGAGCTTGCTCAAAAATGGCAATTTCTAACTAGATTATTATACCAAAACAGGGCAGCCTGAACTGATTTTTCATACTATGCACCTTACTGCAGGATTGAGGTGCAGCACACCTTAAAGTTAGAGACACCTGCTCCTCAGAGAGACATTAAAGCTTTAATAATATTTATGACAGTTTTAATTATTGTAGTTATGCGTGTGAATTTCAGTGTTGTGATCTTGTGTAACTTTTCTCAGCTCTCTTGATCTTAGCCTCAATGAGATTTCTTGAATAAATAAACTCAACCAATTAAGTGGGAAACAGGAGATAAATTAGTTGAAATTACTCACATATTTCTTTCTATGATGTGATGGAAATGAAGTTTTTATGACATGAAATAATGAGTATCTATTATTTATGTCAATCATCAATTGTGAGCATTGTTAATCAAATCATATCTGAGCAAATAGTTTCCAGGCACACACAGGATTATGGACGGGACTGTGGAGAGCAAACAAATACCATGCTTAAGTAAAGGATAAAATAAAAAAAATAAAAAAATCAGTGAGTGCTGTTAAGTTAACTACTCCCATCTGGCCACTTATTTAATGAAATATTTTACAGAACTAATAAAAAAATAATTTTAACAGCCTTGGCTTGGCACCTCTTGTTAACATTACTCAGCACCCTGAAGGATACATGTTCACCATGGGTGGCCCATTTATAGGGACTGAAATCCAAACCCAGGAAATATTATTACACTTCAAGCTTTGGTCACAAAAATTTTAGGTTTTTCCGGTTCTATCAGACAGCCTAACCAAATTCATGCACACACATCCATCTACCTACCTCCGGTGTTTCCTAGTACTATGCATCTTACTGCAGGATTGAGCTGCAACACACCTTGAAGTTAGAGACACCCACTCCTCAGAGAGATCTTAAAGCTTGAAAAGTATTTATGACAGTTTTGACTGTTGTGTTCATGCGTGTGAAAGTGAAGATTGTTTTGAGTGACAGGATTTATTGTTGTGATCTTGTGTGCATGTAATTTTTTCTCAGCTCTCTTGCAAAAGAGATCTTAACCTTAATGAGACTTCTTGAATAAATAAACTCACCCAACTAAGTGGGAAAATAGGAGTTAAATTAGCTGAAATTACTCACATATTTCTGTCTGTGATGTGATGGAAATTACGATTTTATGACATGAAACAATATGTAATTAATTTTTATGGCAATCACTAAATGTGAACATTGATAATCAGGTCATATTTGAGCAAATAGTTTCCAGCCAGGACTGTGGAGAGGAAACAAATACCATGTTTAAGTAAAGGATCAAATAAAAAAAACAGTAAGTGCTGTTAACTGCTCCCATGTGGCCACTTATTCCGGTTCTATCAGACAGCTAACTAGTTACGCAAATCAAATTCATGTATACGTGTTCATCCACTTACCTCCACCATTTTTCTGGCACAAGTAGGGAAACCTCCAGACGTTACCCAGACCCACAGAAAAGCCCACCTGGGCCAGGATGTACTCCAACTTGCTGTTCCATGCTGGTCGGCCATCTTCTGCATCTGGGTCAGGAGAAGGCAGCAGGGCCTTTACTGGCGCAGTAGAGCCAGGACTTAGACCCATGCTCATCTGACTGCTCTTATAGTCCATGGGGTGCTCCAGGGACAGCAGGTCAGCCACTGACTCAGTGACAGGCTCATTGCTGTGCTCCCGCTGGGTCACCTTGGTGTTCTTTGGCATGGCTGCGAGACAGGAGCGCCTTCAGAGGAGAAGTTGATAGAGGCAAAGAGATGAGAGCCCGAAGTACTGATGGGAGAGAGAATGGATGGAGGCTGGCAAGTTGCCACCGGGTGATCTTTATGGATTTTTAGGTCTGTGAAGAGAAAAAAACAAAAGTTTTAATGAAACTTTTCATCATTATTATTATAATGACACTTTATATACAAAAATCCTTACTGTAATTGTTTATCCATCATTATTTGAATGTACCAACCTTTTTCTTTTAAAAACTAACAACATTTGTCATAAAAATACCTGTCTCTATAAAAAAAAAATTAAGTTTCAGGCCTGTAAAACATTACAAGACCAATTCAGGAGCCCCACTAATGGCAAGTGACTTAAAGCATGTTGCGTCAACTAGTTTCCAAAACTCTGAAAATTTCTAAAAACAGCAGCACTTCAGAGCCATGAGGTATTTCACTAATCCAATTCATTATGGTGAATGAGATACACAGATTGAAATACAATCCATTTCACAGCAGAGCCCATTATACTAAAGTTGAGTCATGTGAATAGCATGAACAGCAGCACACAGCCTGTCTGTGTGACTACAGGTCTCTGGAGAATGCAGTAAAACTAAAGCCTCTAAGCAGATTTCATCAGTGATTAGTGTCTGCATATTTTTTTCTTATTGCACAGCTTCAAAATCTTGTCTATAGGTTATTTTAACATTTTAGATGCTGTAAAGAATGAGCAGAGTGCGGCTGTGCTTCTCAATTACCTCTTGAAACTTTCTGGCATGTGTTAACTTTTCAGAGGTCCTTCAAAAAACATCCACAATTAATCATATAATCCTGTGTACTGTTCCTCCATCAAAAGGAATCTGGTGTTGTTTACAGTGCAGCATAGAGTTACTTTATCCTGGAGGTGTGAGTCTTTTACATTTATAATGATTGCACTAATATTTATACATTCATCCATCCATTGATTTTCTCCCTCTTCTCCAATTTAGAGTCGTAAGGGTGTGAGCCTATCCCAGCTGTCATATTATTGTAAATATTAAGTGATTTAATAACTAACCCAGATTTGGCATTGCACTCTCATGTACAAAAATGGACAGTTGTTTATTGAACATCCTGTCATGTTACTAGAGCTTTCCCTCTATGGGAGCTCATGCATTGTGCGCGCTGCCTTAACCGTACAGCAGGGTTTCTATAGATGCCGCTGCTGATTAACATTTCTAATACATCCACCAAACAAGAGCAGAAGTACTTGCCCACTGCTGCCTACCACTGCACACTGTTGCAACACTGTTCTTGCAGCAGAACTTTTTTTTGTGGGGCAATCTTTCTGTAGCTATTCCCACACAGACACAATTTAACAGGGCAACCGCCCATTTAAACTGTAATTATCTTATGAGCTTTATTGTCAATGAAAAGGGAATAACTCCAGCAACTGTTCTAAATTTTTAATCAAAGTCACTGGTGAGAGTGAGTGACTCAAAAATCTGAGTATCAGTGGTGTGGTAATGGTCTTACCCTGGGCATGCCCACAAAAATTTGTTTGGCTCCACCTAAGTTCCTAAATTGACCACAATGCAACTCAACCTCTGACAGTTTGGTCAGAGATTCAGTAAATCACAGCAATTATTATGATAAAGATTAAGTGATTTAGTTATTAAGTTTAATAACTAGCCCAGATTGTTAGTTACATGCTTGTTAGTTACATGTGTTACACTAGGTAAGAGAAAATTACAGAGGTCTGGTAAGTCACATCTTTCTTGTGGTCTCAATGCACAGCTCCATCTTAATCGCCAAAATCATTAAAAGGCAAAAAAAGTGAATAAAATAGGTGAAGATCCCTTTAAACTGTATTGAATGTATTGAGTGAAATAGCTGCTCTGCACTTGACGAGAGGTGGTCTTTGTGTCAGTGGTCCGCTTCTGCTATAAAACACAGCAGGAAAACCAATAAACATTGGCAACTTAATTCTTTTAAAATTAAAATGGAAATTTGTGGTAGCAAGCATGAAATGTCAAACTGACATGCTTGACCTTCAAAGACTGGTGTGAAAATCACATGAAGACACTGTGAGAAAGTTAGCCTTTGCTGTAAATGCCAAAAGAGCTGCTAAAGGAGTAGTGAATGACTGAAACCAGACCTTGAAGGCAGATTTTTTTTCTTCTTTTTTTTGTTGTTGTTTAAGCTGTGTGGGATGGGTTTAATCTGACTTTTCACTCTGGCAGTTCAAGAGCAGAGAATAGAAGCCAGAGGTGTTTGATCTGGAGACAAAGCTTCTAATCTTAACAAACAGATGCACTCGACTGAAATCAGAGCTGGTCCTGTATTCACAGCAACTTCTTAAAGAACAGTTACCAGCCGGCTGGATTCTTAAGCCCATCCAAAGTCTGAACCGGTAGCACGCACATCAAATTCCTCAACTGCAGTCACGACACGCAGCAGCTCGGAAGCTGAGTGCAGATCCCAGAACAGCAGTGACCTTTCCCACAGCGGTCTACAACTACACAATACTGACTCATCATCAGACACTCTCTGAATGAGGTGTGAAACAACAGTGTGCATGTTTGCAAAACAAAATTATTTTTTGACTCAGCTGCAGTTTTGGCAGTTGCAAGCTGGCGCCCTTAAAGAATGTCCACATGATGTCTTTGCCCTATTTTTTCAAATGAATGGAAATATTGGTATAGTTAGTAACAAACTGGCCCAATTACTGCTTATGGGTTGGGATGATGGTGGTCTGTTAGACACAAATGGCTGATAGGATTGTCACTGTGGCCTACTAATAGTGTGTGGTGAAAGTTTTCGATGTTGTTGTAGCAGTACACAGCAATTCTCTGGGTTTCACAGTATGTGCTGACACAGATGGTGCATTACAGACACAGCAGGACTTCACATACAGTGCAAGACACTGTTACAGATTATGACTCAGTTGTCAATCACCATCTGAGGAAAACAAAGTGATAAGAAGTGTTTTTCTTTCAGAATACTCTGAAAAATTATTATGCTTGCAGAGAAAACAGAACATTCATGCAAAGGATAATGTGCTGCAGACTTAAAGCGTTTACTTTCCAAAAGAAATAGAGGTGATGGCAATAGACCCCTGTGGCTCATGTGTATGGCTGCCTCCTTAGAGGCAGATGCATGTTCCTACTTCTTCTTCCTGGAACTATATTCCCAACTCTCCTCAGACAATTTGGTGTTGGTGATGTAACAGCGCAGGTTCTCTACAAAGATATGCTCCACTTTTATCTAGTGTGGTTGCTAAGCAATGGTTCTTCCTGCAAAATTGAAATCCCATCCCTGCAGCATCAGTGGTCGCCTGCCTCTCCTCTCACCATCTCAAATGAACAGACATAATATGCCCTGAAGGACGGCTGCAAATAACACAGAGCTGCTGTGACAGAACAGAGAGAGTGGGAATACTGAAGGTGATAGTTTGTTGTGGGATCTGTTGCACTGTCAATCAGGCAGCCATCACAGACTGTCTCACTTCTAGATCTTAGATTTGAGTCATTTCTGGATAGAAAATGGTGTCACTGTTAAATTTGGTTAGATGGCAAGATGTCATGCAGGAACCGCGAAACTGATTCGATCCTGAACAACAAAGTGACAGAAGCGGGAACAGAACAGCACCTGTGTGGCCATGTTCAAGCATCCTTCAGGCACGTTTTACACAGGCCCATGACCATAAGCTTGAGGACTAACTCTCTACACGGGTATAACCTCTGATGCCTTGTCAAGGTCAAACCAACCACCTTATCATAACAATGCGGAAATGCAAAAGGCACCGATATAAGTCAGCAGATGATCCGCCTCCCCGCAGAATTTGTTACATCTGAGCCAAATTTGGACACACATGGCGCGACAGCGTCAAGCGCAGAGGATTAATGAACGACGCACACCGTGAATGGTGAGGCGAAGCCACCATTTGTCAGGTGATCAGTTGAAAGCTGTCGCTCTTCTCTATTAAGTGATTTTAAGTGGTATGTTTTTGCAACTATGCAACCGCATCGCGACAATACTAAACAATACTCGTCTCAGGGGTACACCATGAATGTATTAATAAATAATATGAAAATAGTTACCAGAATGCGTTTCTTACCTTTTGCAGTGTGCAGAATCGGTTACAACGACTCAGTGTGACAATATACATCCAACGTACGATACCCTATCTTCATTCAGGCACGGTCTCCGTATGCACCATGTCTGCGCGTAAAAAGATGCGAAATCACAGCTTCCAGTCACATAGGGCGCATGGTGCGTAAAGTCTGACGCAGGAACTCAGCGCCTGCCACAAGTTTGGCTACTGTAATCAAATTAACTTGAGCAGGTAACAATTTATTGCAACCGTTTGTCTCTCTCTGTGATGTTCTCTAGATCTGAAAAACACACCCGCTCACTCTTCTGGTTTCCACGTGGTTATAGCTGTGTTGTGGGATAAATCAGCCCCCCCATCATAGGATGGAGAAATTACTATGGTAAGTCACGACGGTGTCTGACGCAGGTTTGACTCATCCGCTCGTGCGCACGTCAGCAGTTGATCCAAACATCTGCAGTGGTCCCAGGATATTAAGATAATAGGAGCGCCACACAGGTAGCTTTTAATCAGATGGATCAAAGGAACTGACTGAGTATGCTGCTTGTGCAAATCCTCTTCTTCTTCTGATTATTATTATTATTATTGCATGTGGTCAGATTTTTCCCTACATTCTTTTACATTAACTGGAGTAACTGGCACAGTTCACTGCTCAGCTGTTTCTAGTCCTTACCTAACAAGCATGTCAATGTGTACCCACAATTAAAATAGGTGTGAAATGATGATACTTCTTAATAGCCGTTTCTCAAGTGTAGATAATTTGTGGCAGAGTCATTTTTCTCTCTCACACCAGCAATTTATTCTGCCTGTAGCTCTCCTGCCTCGCTGGGTGGCTTTTTTTTTTTTTTAGGTTTCACCAC
>VUQS01074456.1:18709-37268 GCA_015108495.1 Heterochromis multidens | reverse complement strand
ACTCCTTTATTTTTTTTTTTTTTTTTTTTTCCTTCCTTGTTTTTGTTTTTTTTTTTTTTTTTAGGTTTCACCACATAAACAGTAGACAGGTCTACTGCACGACCCTCTATTTTTCCATTCCAGTAGTTTTCCAGATGATGACAACACAGTAGGGTAGATGCTCTTGGTAACTGTGCCTGTGTCTGTGACATCAGAGCAAGCTTAAAGAGAAAAATGAGGCTCCTAGGAGTGAAACAAGGACACATTTGCAGTTTGCTATTCCCTTGATAAAGTTCTTGACTATCATAAATCCACGTTGTGACCATAACGCCAGATATGTGTCAGATTTTCACAGTGCAGATGTTTATTCTCAGCTGCTACTACTTTACTACTTTGCAACACAGTACACCCTATGATTAGTAATCTTAAAAATAATAAATGCGGAGGACAACCTAACCCTGTTGTACGTGCTAACCTCGGGCTAATCCTTGCTTCCATCACATAGATTCACATAGAACACCCACTTCCCTCTCCTCTCTCGCTCACTCACAAGTATACCGCATCAACTGGCAACATGTATGCACAGTATGCTTCCTGTCTCCTTCAATTCACTCATGTGACTCACTTTCCAAGGGCTGGCTGCTGGGATCAGTTGCCATAGCAACTACTGATCATATGATGGTTACTCACCCTGTGAGCATTTTTATTTCTTTTCTCTTTTTTTCACCCGCCTCCTCCTCCTCCTCTTCTTGAGTACCTACTGGTGTTCTGTAGCACAGCAGTGAATGACCCACTGAAGTATAGTAAAACGTCCCTCCACCTTACAAAACATAACTTATTGCAGGGCTGCTTTTCCTGCCTGTGGTTCATTGCTACTGATGTGTGACTACTCATAAATACAGAGTTTATCACACCTTTAAATTATGCAACAGAAGACACAGCGTCTCCCCGCATCCTGTCATAGCCACAATTCTGGTGCAGCATTACTCACCTAAAGCTTCATGAATAACCACAAGCTATAATTCTCCATG
Source organism: Heterochromis multidens (assembly GCA_015108495.1). NCBI lineage: Eukaryota > Metazoa > Chordata > Actinopteri > Cichliformes > Cichlidae > Heterochromis > Heterochromis multidens. Next base: position 36,258 of record VUQS01074456.1, on the reverse strand, counting down.
ATGGCTTTGAATAACTAGATGGAGAGGGGAAAAAAAAATCACATTTCTTATCTGATAAAAGGTGGCACAGGAGAAATGTTATAGGCATGAACATGACTCTCCATCATTATGGCTCTAATCTGAAACAATTCGACCCTGAACTGGGTTATTTTTATGTACAGCAGAGACAGTAGTTGAGGGAGAGGCTGCGGCGAGGCCGGTGGATGCAGCCTTAATATTTCACATGTTGTTAAATTAGAGCACAGAATAGAGGGGTAATGAGCCACCCAGTTGGGTTGTGATTTACTGAGCCTTTTAAGATCATTTATTAGGGTTTAGTTCTGTGGAGATGGACTGAAACACCCAGAAAATTGAGACATATTGAAGCGGAGACTGACTGCAATTTCATCCCAGTGCTCTTGTACTAAATTACAAGAGCGCCTCATCAAACATTGATTTTATTCTGAATGTGAATATGGGATTGAGCAGGTGATAGATAACCAATTTCCCTGCTTCACTGCTTAGTTAGGTGTAATGGTTTTATTCAGCGTGAAAGACAATTGTGAATGGAGGTGATGTTTGTATAATAGATAATATTGTGAGTGGAGCACCAGCCCATTCCTTTTCTCCACCCTCAGGAGAGCCAAGTTGCCAGGTCACAAATTAAACATGCTGACGAACACCAGCGGGTAAAATCTGATCCATGTCTCTGGGGGTGTTTCTGTGCAGCTGAGCCTTGTTGGCACTCACGATTCAACTTTGTGTCTTTGCTTTCCCCCCTTTTTTTGCTATTGATGGTGCAGTCCCAACTCTGCCAGTGTGCTGACACCTTTCCTATTCCCCTCTGGCTGTGAGAGTGCAGACATTGGAAAGAGGTGGGCAAATGGGGAGGAATGGATATTTTAGCCAGTCCCCTGACAGAATACATGCTTCTTTTCTCTCTATGAATAAGGTGAAAGAGAATACCAAAGGGCAACTGTACTCTGCAGAAAAGCATTTTTGATGCAACATCACTGACAGGGCAGTATTCAGTACACTGTTGCTTGAGGAGAGATAACTCATTTGTATTCCTCACCTGCCTTTGCCTATTTCCCTTTAATCACCTGTTTCTTCTTTTCAGGTGACAAGAGGCTCATTAGCACTCTGCTAAAGCTTCACTCCTCTTCCAGAGATAAAGAAAAATACACCAAAGTCATGACCACAAGAGAACAGGCATGAGTATTGATACCTGTGATGAATGTGGAACAGTAAAATCAATGACAGATTTAGCTGTGAGACAGATTCATTCTGATGGTTCATGATTGTGCATGATTATTTGACAATTTACATTTGCTTAAATAGCATTTTGGATTTGAGGCTCTTTTTCTTTTGCGTGTATGAAGAAGCCTGGCTGTTTCCCAGAAGAATAGATGACATGAATAGAAAATGAAAACAGTCCACAATACTGTTGCTCTTTTATAATTGAAGTAAAAGTACAATAAAATCCTTCCAATATACTTTTCAGACTTTAATAGGCATTATATTGATCAAACCTCTTGTCAACAGACACTTCAGCTATAGGGAAAAATCATGCCTGTTCATTTTTCCACTCCTTCACACTGTTGATGATTGCAGGTCCTCATGTGCTGCCCCATGTTCTTTCAAAATGCAGAGGTAGTTTAATATTGCTTGAATTCTTGAGTGATGTTTTTTCTCATCATAAGCACTTCACTGCTAACCAGTTACTCCATAGATTATGGCTCCAGTGCATCTTCCATGTGTGCCTTGTTCTCTGTGGTAGCCTATAACATAGCATGTCTGTGGGTGTGTGGAGAGAATAAGGTTGCTGAAAATAGATCAAACAGCTTATCATGTCAGCAGGATTACTGCTTTGGTCCTTGTATTCTGTGTAGAATATGTTATGCAAGTTTTGTGTAGGGTGTTTGGACCAATCGGGAGTATTGTATTATGGCCTGACTGGGAGCCAGTACGTGTGTTAAAGTCATGCCTGTATAGTCTGATGGCACACTGTAAACACTTATCCTCCTTGTCTGGTCCTCCAATAAACAGATGGCTGTTCAGAGCCTCACTGTTTTACACTAAAAGAAATACAGAAACAGTGAAAACTTCCAGCTTGTTCACTGATCAATGTGCACTGATTCTTATCATCAATAATGGAAACTTACTGGGCCTTGTTGGTTTTAATAAGCATGAACTAGTTGCCTTGATTGAAACAACAAAACATTTAGGCAGGGGGGTTGTTCCTCCAGAAGTTTATAAAAAGCCCATAAATAACACAATCTTACTTAAAAGGCAAAATGTTAACCCCCATTACTTACAGTTATGGTTGCCTATTGCTTTATTATGCAACATCACATAAAACAGAGCCGTTACTACCTCAGCAGTGCAGTGATATGAACCATTCTGACCAGAGGATCATTGTAAACACAGTGCCTATTATATGAAAGCCATCTTGACCCAGTCAGTGTCCTGTGAAAAGTCCACCTCTGACTGTGTAACTGACACTTTTCTGCCACCTCACAATGATTAATCCATGAAGATGTGTGCCAGGAGGACACTACAGTACTTAAAGAAGCAAACAATGCACCGTTTTTTTTTAATGTAATACAAAAGACTGTGGAGAAAATGTTTGCATCCTGTCCACTGCATTCATGTCAAAAAGCTACACTCCCTAGGGACAATAAGGGTGTATTTATGTGCACTGTGTTGTGGGTGTGCAGTGTGTCTGGATACTGTTGGTGATACTTTGTACAGCTGTATTAACCAAACTCCCCGTGTTGCTAATGTCTTTCTTGGTTAACCAGCCTCAACCACAGCAGATGCTGTAGGACAATTAAGAATGAAAGCTGCAGTAAGCTCTTTTTTGTCATTTTTCAGTGAAATCAGTGATACGCCCAAATAGGTTAATGTCATACCAACTGTTTATTATGTCAAGGTTTCATAATCAACATCCTTTGCTGACAATATGTCACATCAGTAATATGAATTAAGCTTTTCATGGCATAGGTTTACCCATTACGAGTGTGTCAAAACCTATGGCTTATTTTTTTCATGGATGAACACCTAATGGACCTGTTTTAAAGGTCACTGCTCACAAACAGATCACTGGGTGATTCATGTTTCTCTGCCTCTGGTCTGCATGGCCTACAGTGCTTTAGATGAGCTGTCAAGTAAAGATGTCAGTTTCTACACAAAAATAGGATGTTATTTTACTTTTATTACATTATTTTATTACAGAGAATATTATGGATTTTTTTAATTCATCAGACTTTACTCTTCAAATTCTTCGAAGTGTTTTGGAAGTGGTAAATTTAAAAATCTTAATTTTTCTCCTCAGTTTCACAGTCCAGGTTCTTGTTTGCTTTAACTGTGGTGGGTTACACTCCAGCAAATACTGTTTCAGAGTAACATGTCAGAAATGTTGGCAATTTATGTTCTTGTTCTGATGTATGCATCTACATTCAATTCAATTCAATTCAATTTTTTTTATATAGCGCCAAACCACAATAACAGTCGCCTCAAGGTGCTTTACATTGTAAGGTAAAGATCCTACAATAATACAGAAAAACCCCAACAATCACCCACGTGCTCATAGCAAGATCTTGGCGACAGTGGGAAGGAAAAACTCCCTTTTAACAGGAAGAAACCTCCGGCAGAACCAGGCTCAGGGAAGAAAATCCATCTGCCATCACTTCATTAGGTACACCTTGCTAGTACTGGGTTGGACCCCATTTTTACCTTCAAAACTGCCATTATTCTTCATGGCATAGATTCAACATTCCAAACATTCCTCAGAGATTTGGATCCATATTGACATGATAGCATCACATAGTTGCTGCAGATTTGTCAGCTGCACATCCATGATGTGAATCTCTCATTCCACCACATCCCAAAGGCATTCTGTTGGATTGAGATCTAGTTCCTATGGAGGCCATTTGAGAGGATGTGAGTGTGGCAGGGAATACTGGATATCACCAACTACAGTGGCTGCAACACAACATCCATGGATTCGGTGGTCCCACTGGCAGAGGAACTGAACTGCTTCTTTACACAGTTTAGAATCACAGCAGCACTCAGTCTCATCCTCTCAGCCCCTTCCAGACTCCACAGCCCATGTGGTCATAAAGGGATGGATATGGAACATCAAAGGACTCAGGTGCTCAGGTCAGTGAACATGAGGAAGACCACTGGTCTCGACAGGATTCCTGGGAAGGTGCGTGTGCAGACCAGCTGTCACATGTCTTCGCCAGTATATTCAACTATTCCCTGAAACAAGCTGTCATCCCACCCTGTCTGAAGTCTGCAAAAATCATTCTTGTACACAAAAATTCAGCCACTGACAGTCTGAGTGACTACTGCCCAATAGCACTTACATCTCTTGTGATGAAGTGCTCTGAAAGGCTGGTTTCACATCACATCAAAGCCTGTCTCCCTCCCACCTCCCACCTTTGACACATACCAATTTGCCTACAGACCAAATTGGTCCCCTGTGGATGCCATAGCCATAGCTCTCCACACTGCGCTGAGCCACCTAGAGCTAAGTGAGGATACTTTTTATTGACTCTAGCTCAGCCTTCAACACAATCATCCTGGACATTCTAGTCAGCACACTCTCTGACTTCGGCCTCCCCCCACTCACCTGCAACTAGATAAAGGACTTTCTCACAAATCGCCCTCAGAGAGTGAACCTTGACCCCAACTTCTCACCTACTCGCTCACTAAGCAGTGGTTCTCCGCAAGGCTGCGTGCTGAGTCCACTGCTGTTTTCCCTCTACAGCCTTGACTGCAGTCCAGCCCACCCCTGTAACACCAGATGATACCATGGTTGTTGGACTCATCTCAGCAGGAGACGGGTCTGCCTACAGAGATGAGATCCTAAAATTGTCAGCTTGGACTTCAGCATACAACCTGACACTGAACATCAGGAAAACAAAGGAAATCATCTCTGACTTCAGCAAGAACACTGCAAACCGGGTCCCCCTCTATATCAATGTTGACTGCATAGAGAGGGTCCCAGCCTACAAATTCCTGGGTACCTTAATCTCTGCTGATTTTTCCTGGACTGCAAACACCTCAGCAGTAATCAAAAAAGCACAGCAGCAGCTCCACTTCCTGAGAGCTCAGGAAGAAAAACCTGAGCGAAAAGCTGCTGATCACCTTTTACCACTCCTCCATAGAGAGCATGCTGACATATTGTATCACAGTGTAGTACAGGAGCTTCACTAAAGCAGAGAGAAGGCTTCAGCAGGTCATCAGCACAGCTCAGAAGATCGTTGGCTGCTCTCCCTATGGGATTCCCGCTGCCTCAACAGAACCAAAAACATTTTAAAGGACTCATCATATCCTGGCTTTCACCTGGTCAACCTGTTGCCCTCTTGCCACCGCTACAGGTTCCTCAAATAAAGGACAAACAGACTCAGAAACAGACTCTTCTCAATTCAATTCAATTCAATTCAATTCAATTCAATTCAATTCAATTCAATTCAATTCAATTTTATTTCTATAGCACCAAATCACAACAACAGTCACCTCAAGGCGCTTTACATTGTAAGGTAAAGACCCTACAATAATACAGAGAGAAGAGAACCCCAACAATCAGACGAACCCCCTATGAGCAAGCACTTGGCAACAGGGGGAAGGAAAAACTCCCTTTTAACAGGAAGAAACCTCTGGCAGAACCAGGCTCAGGGAGGGGCAGCCATCCGCCGCGACCGGTTGGGGGTGAGGGGAGGAAGACAAAGACATGCTGTGGAAGAGAGCCAGAGATGAATTCTCAAGTGCCATAACAACACTGAACACTGCACAGACCACCACCACCACCACCACCACCGCCACTACCATCTTCTCTTCCACTCCTCCTCTTCATCTTCCTGCAGTAATTTCTCTCCCGTGTAATATCACAGCCAAGTGCAATACCTGCTCAATGAGCACTATATTAAATTATTAGAATACTTACAATATTCTCTATTATTGGTTAAGTCACTGTGAAATTGCAAAATACTTGCACCATCATGCTATTCCATATCATGATCACTTTTTATTACCAATCATTACCTCACTGTATATACCTTATACATTTAGTAGTTTTAATATCTAGTACTTTTTTATATTTACTGAGTAAATGACTGTATGTTTGTTCTTTGTTAAGCTTTGCACCTGAAGGTGTAGCCACTGTAGTTTCATTATACTGTATAATAATAATAAAAGGCTTCAAATTCTAATTCTAAAAAACCCCCACTTTGAGATGATTTGAGCTTTGTGACATGGCACATTATCCTGTTGGAAGCAGCCATCATGAGATGGGTACAGTGTGGTCATAAAGGGATGGACATGGTCAGCAACAACACTCAGGTAGGTTGTGTCATTTAAATGATGCTTAGCTGGTACTTAGGAGCCCAAACTGTGCCAAGAAAATATTCCCCACACATTAGAAAACCACCAGCAACCTGAACCACTGATACAGTGCAGGATGGATCCATGCTTTCATGCTGTTTACGTCAACATTTGACCCTGTCATCTGATTATTGCAGCAGAATTCGAGACTCATCAGACCATGCAAAACTTTTCCAATCTTCTTTGGAAGATTGTTGAGCCTTTGTGAATTGTAGCCTCAGTTTCCTGTTCTTAGCTGACAAAAGCAGCGCCCGGTGTGGTCTTCTCCTGCTGTAGCCCAACTACTTCAAGGTTTGACATGTTGTGTGTTCAGAGATGCTTTTCTGTTGCCTTTCTATCAGCTCATCTGACCATTCTCCTCTGACGTTCGACATCAACAAGGCATTTTTGCTCAGAGAACTGCAGATCACTGGATATTTTCTCTTTTTCAGACCATTCTCTGTAAACCCTAGAGACGGTTGTGTGGGAAAATCTCAGTAGATCAGCAGTTTCTGAAATACTCAGACCAGCCAGTCTGGCACCAACAATGGCGCCACCTTTCTTCCCCATTCTGATGCTTGGTTCGGCAGGTTGTCTTGACCATGCCTACATACCTAAATGCACTGAGTTGCTGCTATGTGATTGGCTGATTAGATATTTGCCTTAACACACAGTTGAGCAGGTGTACCTAATTAAGTGACCAGTGACCAGTGTGTTCTCTGTGATTCTGGGAGATCCACTGTGATATTGTTGTGCCCTCTATTGGTTAGAATCGTAAAAGCACCTCACAATGTGAATTTAAAGATAAACTAGATAATTAGAATAATAATTACAATACAGCTAGTGTCCTTTTATGCCTGCGTTGTTAAATAAATCAGGGAATGAATGGGAAAATATTGCCCATGTTGACGCAATACCACCAAGAGATGATTTTTAACACTGTTAGATTTAAAGTGGTTTATTTAGTCTGCTCTTCAACAAGATTAGAAATGTTCAAATATTGATTGGTCTTTTTCCACAGGTTTGCACGATTCGCCTCATGTCTCAGAATGATTAGCATCGTAATCCTCTCTCCTCCCTCCATCTCCTCTCCGGCTGTCGAGGCAGGCTGCTGAGACCTCTGCTGTGGAGGGAGGGCTTCACTGCCATCTGGGCTGCAGCAGGGAGTGGCAACCAAGACAACGCCAGCAAATGTACCCCAGATATGGATGAATAACAGCCTCTTTTTTAAGTCTGCAGAGCTTAGAACTGAGGATAATAGGAGAGGACAAAGAAAAAAAAATCCTAAAGCCATCAAAATAACCAAGATGGCATGTAGGTATGGTCATAATATAAATCAAAGACATCATCCCTAAAACCACTTGCAGTTACAACAAAGTCAGTGCTTTAAAAACTCTAAGAAGATGCCAGTCTTTGCAGAGTATCCAGCTTCAAGGCCTGTTGCGAACTGTTCTGGGATTATAGGATGTTAAAGCTCAAATCGGGCATATGTTTACTGCAGGAACATCGAGAAAAATAAAGCTATTCTTCAGAGTGGATCTGAAAAAGCTTGGATTAGAGAGGAATTAATGTGGTAATATATCGGGAAAATACCCCAAAAATAAACCAAAACCAATGATTCTCTCTTCTCAAATAGGAGAAATGACAGAGCTTTGTTCCATATAAATGATCTGCTATGACACTAATAGCAGGGTGACAGTTAACATAATGAGCAAATTTGTGTGCACATGCGCCACAGAATTAAATGAAGTATATACAGTTACAATAAAATATGAACAAATGTGGATTGTGTTTTATTTTTTTACTGGATGCTTGATCTGCAGTTTTCAGCCAAGAATGTGTCTAATATACACCTGCCCTGGTCTCCGGCTTGATTCGCTGTCCTTGTTCAGATTCATGTCTTCATCAGTAACAAGGCCAACAGTCACTGTGACAAATACAGTAGTTGTTCAGATGCCCTCATACAGAGTCTGGCTAGCTGCCAGCCCTTTCAGCAGACAGGTCTGTCTATTAGCCCCCCCCCCCCCTTCTTTCTCAGTGTGTCGCTCTCTCTCTCTCCTTCCCTCTCACAGAGACAAATGACTTCATCGCTGTCATCACACCGTGCCCACCATCGATTATCACCGCTCGTGTCTCACTCTCTCCTCACCTCACCCTTTTTGTATACCTCCTTTAATTTGTTTTCTTCACGCCTTGTTTCATTATTGATTAGAATGCAGGGTGGCAAAAACTTGACGTCTCTTTTGCAGTCTGGTGCTTCTTTTGTACAGCGACATTAAGCCTTCCCGAAGGCTAAAAGCAAAGATAATGCAGCAATGAGATGCCAATGAGACCACATCAATCTTTGAAAATTCTACACCAGATTAAGACACTTCATATGAAGAAGAAGTTTCAGATGAGGACAGAATTATTAGCCCCTGTGAAAATTTCATTTTTTTTTTTTAAGTATTTCCCAAGTGCTATTAAACAGGAATGGTCTTCTGGCATGGATCTTGGTCTTCAGTTCACCCCACAGATTTTCAATGGGATTCAAGTCAGGGCTTTGTGCAGGCCAGTCAGTAATGTTCACTTTGGTCTTCTTGAGTTAGTTCTTCACCAGGAGCGACGTATGTTTTGGGTCATTGTCTTTTTGGGAGACAAAGTTTTGCTGCTGACTGTTTGAGGTTTTCTTTAAAAATCTCCACATATCCTTCTTTCTTCATGATTCCTTCCACCTTGTCGAGATTCCCAGTTCCAGACACACTGAAGCATCCCCACAGCATAATACTCCCACCACCATGTTTCACTATGGGGACAGAGTTCTTTGGGTGGTACGTCTCTCCTTTCTTTCTCCAAACATAATCAGCATCTCTATGGCAAAAGAGCTCTGGTTTTGTCCCATCTGGCCAAAGCACACGCTTCCAGTGTGCATAATCTTTCTCCAGGTTGTTCTTTGCATACTTCAGTCTGACTTGAATGTGTCTCTTTTGCAGAAGTGAAGTTTTTCTTGATCTTGAGGTCCATTCCTGTGCAGGGTTCTAGTGATTGTTTATTTGAGTCTACAATTCTTGACTTGACTAAGTCATTCACTCATGTCTTGACAGTTGTTCTGGGCTCTTTAGACACATCTCTCACTAGTTTTCTTTCCAGAGTCTTTGAAATCTTTTGCTTCCTACCTCTGCCAGGCTTGTTCTGTGCTGTGTGGCTCTCTTGATGATACTTCTCACTCCAGTTCTTGACACTTGGAAATGCTGTGATAACTTTGTATATCCATCTCCTGCTCTGTGAGCATCAACAATTATTTTTGTCAAGTCTGAACTATTTCTTTTGTTTTTGGCACAATGCTTTCTCAAGTGACAGCTCAAATCCTTGCTGAAGTTTTTATACTGTGTGCAAATTTGAAGAGAACCCTCAGTTTTAACTTGATTTTACAAACTTTGAGCATTACAAAATTAAAGCACATCATTGCACAGCAGTTATTTGTGCTATGGCTCAATAAAAAGGTCAGTATTTCAGGGGGCTAATAATATTGACCCTGGTAATTTTTTTTTTTCTGAAATAATTCTGTTATTGTGTGCAAATAGAAATAATTTATGCTTTTTAAAGAAAAGTAATATGTTTAGACATGCTGTGTTGAAAATCCCTTCCTCTGTTAAAAAAGCACTTTGGAAAAATTTGACAAAAACTTTAAATTTCACAGGGAGGCTAATAATTCTGTCCTTATAGTACAAATGAAAATGCTGGCAGTGTGCATGAAACAGGGGCCCAGTGACCCCTTGTCTCCCTATACTTCCAGTGGATTTCACTCAGCACTCGCGGGTTAGACCACACTTACCTTGAAACTCAGCTTTTATTGTGATCTCAACTACACACCTGAAAATCGTTGTGACTATATGTTGCATGGTTGCTGCACCATGAGGTTGACAAAATCTATTCACAGACAAGCATATTAACACCTGCCAAAGTAATCAAAACCATCTTTGCGGTAGTTTCTGCCACAGTAGGTGTCTCTAGGAGCCCATTTTGACATGAAGACACACATACGCACACTGTTATAAGGTGAAGACAAAATAAAAAGCAGTATTGCGCTCAATACCAAATGTTAAACAATATAATGGGTGTTCTTTCTTGACAAATAGAAAAACAAACAGAATACCAGTACTCATTGATAAGTACTCTTTTTTTTTTACCATCTTTCCCAACAATAAACAAGAAGCTGGGGGTGGCTGTGGCTCAGGTGGTACAGTGGACCATCTACCAATTGGAAGGTCAGTGGATCGTTCCCAGGCTCCTCCTTTCAAAGTATCCTTGGGCAAGAAACTGAACTCTGAGTTTCCCCTGATGCACGTGTGAATGCTAGATAAAAGTGCTTAGGTAAAGATAAAAAGCACTGTATGAATGTGTGTGTGACTGGGTGAATGAGATTTGTAGTAGAAAGTGCTTTGAGTGCTCAAATTGAGTAGAAAGGCGCTATATAAGTACCAGTCCATTTACCAAGCTGAGTGCTGGTTATAACTCTCTTATATTCAGACATACATTCCACAAGCTGTAGCTTTGACAGGATGGTTCAAGTGATTAAGCAAGAGTGTCATTCCTGCTGTAAAGATGCTTAACTTTGGGGTCAGCAGCACTTTGCCTTTGAGTTAAAATCACCCACTGCAGCCATGAAAGCTGGCAACAGTCTGCCATTAAAACCATAAACAACAGAGTAAAGGGAGAAATGACCTGGTCATAAAATCCTGCTGGTCTCTGAGTTTGATGTACAGTTCTGGGTTCTGTAAAAAAAAAAAAAAATACTGCCTTTGCTTTGAGCTCTACAACCATTAGTTGGAATGATTATGGCCATATATTTCAACCTGTAGTCGCCTACTGAAGCTTTAGGTAATAGCAACTCCAAGGTCTTGCTTGTGACAGTAGGGAAAACAAATGATTATTATAAGAGGGTAAAGGTAATTGGCCATAATTCACAAAGCCCACGAAAGACTTTCTGGCTATAATCAAAGCTGGTTTCCATACAGTGAAGGTGCCTGTTTGACAGGCCATTTGTCTGGCTGCATGCTTGTTACACTCTCAAGCTCTCAATATATGAGCCAACCTTAAGAGGAAAATAATTTGGAATTGCATGATTTTGATGATATCATTTCACTGGTTACTTAAGTATGTAAAGGCACTTTTAGTGTTTAAAACATTTAACATGACTGTGTTATACACATTTAAAGAATATGGAAGTGAAATCCTTTGTAAAAGACACAAAAGAAAGATACAATACAATGATTAATACATTAAGGCATGTAACATCTTAATCTGTAATGTAATGTCTAACTAAAGCTGTTGAGTCAGTGTAATAAATTAAAAAGTCCAGTGTTTATTTTTTAAACTAAGGTAAAGCACGGTTACCTCACATTAGTACTCAAGCACAGAAGTTGAGTAAATGTTGTTTGCTACATGAATGGTGAAATGTTTAAAACTAAATAACTGATTAACTATTCCAGTTCATTTCAGTATTAATAACACAGTGAGTTTGATTTTCACCCTATATATTTAAGATAATATAGGTTTTCTAATCCAAAACATTGAAAGACATTACATTATGGTTGATATAACTGGTGATCACCACTAGATGGTATCATTAATGTTGCTTGAGGATGTGACGTAATGAAGATTGCTTGAAGCTTCAAAGTTCATCCATATTAAAGTGTCAGCATGTTGCTCCTCGCTAGCAACAGTTGGAAACACAAGCTGCATCTTGCTCTGTGAGACTGCCCTGCTCCTATTTCTCTGCACGTAAACCATGTTTTAGTTTACTGTGATGTGACTCTTAATGCTCTGGATGACTGCAAAGACTCATTTTGTGTTTCACAGCATGATGATTGAAATCCACAGTGATATCTAATATCTACAACAGCACTGAAGTTAGCCAGACAACACAAACAAAACAAACACCACCCCTAGGCTATAACTATTTTAACCAAAAAAAGTCGAAGGGCTTTCATGTGTAGGAAATATTTTCTGAAACCCTATTTAAAGAGCAAGAAACTGCACTGAACAAGTAGCAAATTTATGCATCAAGTCCTAAAAGTAAAGCGATAAGAGTTAATAGTGTCCTAAAAAATGTGATGGTTTGTTAAAGCACATGAACACACACAGACTTCAATAAGCACAGCGGTCACACAAAAGCTGCTGCTCTGTAGTCTTTTTCCTTAGGGTCAAAGGTAAAGCCCTGACCTGAGACCAACATGCCCTTATTAATAAAACAATAAACAGCAGTCTTTTCTCAATAATCCTCACCAGCAGGGCTCAAACCCAGGCTTGAATCTCCTTACTTTTTACTCAGTCTACAACTAACCATGCAAGTATATACAGTCAGGCATAATTTCACCAACCACAACAATTAAAGAATCCTACTCAAGACATATGCTAAATCCTGTTTACACGAGTGCTAAAATGGAGTTTAATAAGACTTTATTTAGTCTTTGCCCACCATATGTGATGTTCCTGAGTGTTTGAAATCTAAGCTCAGTCACAGAAGGGGGCCCTGTGGCTCCCAGGACACCTAATACTCTGCGTGCTCCAGGGCCGGTGAGAAGAAAAAGAGCACAATTGGATTAGATAGCAAAATAGGGTCAGTGTTTGTTTTAATCAGTCTGGTGACACAGGGAGCTCTTAAAAGGACTAAGTGAAGAGAGCCTGGAGAGAGAGAAAATGAGAGAAAGAGGGAGAGCAAGAGAGAGAGTGAAGGAGACAGATAGTGAACAAGAAGGAAAAGGGGGAAAAGAGAGACAGAGAGGGCAGCCAGGGTGATTGGTCCCCAGGCAATGACTGGATAGTAGAGACTGGAGGCCAGAGGGGAAGCTGTCTGGGGGGTGGCTGACCTTTCCGAGTTCATTGTCAGGTCTCCAAACCAAGAGCACAGTGGTCATTTCCACTATCCTAGCATTCGTCAAATGACCTTTGACAAATATGTAGTGTAGCTGGTTTGTTTTCCACACTACACCAACAAACCATCAAACTAAAAGTACCACTGAAGACACTGATGATTAATCAATCAAAAATTATTCAGATCAAAAACTGCAACAGCTGTTGCTTTGAGAAGTGAAGTTTTATTGAAAACCATTTAAAATCTGAGATTCTAAATGATAACTGTACATTACTTTCGGGGCGATCTGATCAACAAACTTGTAATCTTCAGCACACTGGATAATACATTTAGTGACAGCGCTACATCTTATTCTTGGAGAACAACAGAATACACTGTCAAGCTGAGAAAGGTCTATTGTAAGTGCTCGTCTGTGGCTTATTTTCCTTTTTGGGCTGTTGCAAGATTACACTCTTGCAGAGGCAGTGACTGGTGGATCTTGGGGAACAAATTATGGTCACAGCTGACTAGACTTTCCATGGCAGGGCTTAAAATCCTTACTCTGATACACCATTGATTTTTTTTCAGTGCACTGAGACATACTCAGCTTGCATTGGAGGATATCAATAATATTTTCATGGACTGGACTAAAAAGTATTCATGCCTATAATCAGCAATGTCACATCTGAGCTCCCTGAAGAATGAATGGAGGAAGAGAAAAAGGTCAGATTCTTGACCAAATAGCACCAAATAGTAATATTTTTGGTACCTTTCAGACCTCAAAGTCAGACTTCCATTTATGGTCATTGGAGTAGCCCCAGAATACAGATCTAAGTGTTACTGCAGGTTAATGTTAGGACTTTCTTGGTTATTTAGTTTCAAAATACTCAGTGAGACATGCTGGATATAAATATGTGCTATTTCCTCTTCAGTGCCACCCACTGACTGAGAATTTAGTTACATATAGTGGGGAAAGCAAGAGCAAGGACAACTAGGGGTAAAATTCAAATCACATCATTACCCCTTTTTAAAAGTGCACAAAATAAGTTGCAGTATCATATCCTTAAGACAAGCATGCACTTGTGCGAGTATGTGTATGCTTGAGTGGATGCTTCTGTAAATATACAGTGTATTTGTGTGTCAGAAAAAGGCAAAATAACAAGACCAAGGCTTCTACGTCCTGCATATCCATCAGCCTTCTCTGTGGTGTTTGGTAATAGTATCCTCTGGTCGGAAGTGCAAATCCAGCTGCTGCGAAGTGGCCATAAATTAGATTTTCTGAAACTTGGTGCAGACGTAGCCTCCAGTGTGTCGTTCACTGGATCGCTCGAGCACCACTCATCCACTGCAGCTTTCATTATCATTACCTAAATCCCATAAACTTTGCTGCTCCATTGTCACGTAACTCAAATTATCTCAGTAGTGCATTGGCTTTTTTTGTCTGTAGCAGGGCTGCTTCCCTACATTTCAATACAAAAAGTTGGTTTAGCATACCTTGGAACACCAGCAGCACAATTTATATGCTTTAAGAATGTGGAGAACATGTTGAAAACATTATAATTCATGCTTTTGCACTCTAAGCCTAGAGGTTAGTGTAATATGCCCGCTGAAAGCTTTTCCAAATCACTGAGAAATCAAGTGAGTAACTTCAGATTTTTGCAGCTGCTTTCTATTCCTCAATGTGCAGAGTAATTCCAAACAGTTTATTTTCTATCCAGCCACTTCAGCCCCCAAGGTCATTTGCTTTTTCTCTTTCTAAACAGGCAGAATTCTCAGATGTCCTTTTTGGTGGAACTCCACTCAGTCTAATTTGCCACGCTGGTCTGTTCTTCCCCAGCAGAGCTGTGACAGTCTGATTCAGATGTGTCACAGTTCCTTTCATTTACAGACTCATCCTTCTCTGGAAGTCATCTGTTAAGAAAAAACAGGACCACTTTCACCTGCATGAAGGCTTTTGCTCAGATCACACAGTTAAAAGTGGATGATTTTGTGTATTGATGGCAAAACCTCTTAAGTCATCTTCTTAAGCAATTTTTTCCAGGTTGGAGGCTGGAAAATGCAAAAGTGCACATCTTTACATGTTATGTATGTTGATCTGCAGCATCTTCTGACACACAATAAAAAGAAATTTGAAAGTGTTTGAGTCAGAGCTGACACAAAATGCTATAGCCACCATATTGGCTCCAGTGAACTGTGGCTGAAGGGGGGCATTATAGCTAGTGTCTGGGTGGCTGTCTTGGGGGTCGTGCACTGTGCCCAGGCCCTCAGGGCACCAGTAGCAGGATGGGCCAGAGCATCCGCTAGGAGGTTGACCTCAGCTATCCCTGTGGAGTTTGGCTTGTACAGCTGTATTTGATTGGACAGGAACAAAGGGCTGCACCGCACCAGGGGGTTTGGAATTCTAAAGATATAGGAAGTGATTGTCTTAGATTTGAATCACAACTAAACTTTGCACAAAAAGTAAGGAAATTTGTGTTTGGTCGATTATTTCTTTGTTGTAATCGTTTGAAAGCCTGTTTATTTCCCCTTAAATGGTGCCACATTTGTAAGGAAAATGCATTTGTGGGTTGAGCAACAGAGTTGAGTATGTGGGTTGCTCCCATAGAAAACTTGCCAAATCTTCTCTGCCAATGCCACACAGCTTATTCTGCTATTGACTCTTGTTTGGTGTTGTTTATTGGATTGGATGATTGAAGTCTGAAGAAACAAGACATATTGGAAATTTAACAATTTATTCATTTAACAAACAGGGGCCTCAGTAGCATGTGGAAGAACCATACACAGCCACAAAAACCTGGCACCTCCTCCTCCTCATGCTGGTCGCGAGCTTGGTCACACACTGCTGTGGGATGGCATCCCATTCTTTAACCAGCATTTGTCGGAAGTCAGACATTGTGGTTGTGTTGGTCACTTTGGCACGAACAGCACACCCAAGCTGATCCCACAAGTGTTCAGTGGGGTTGAGGTTAGGACTGCAGGCAGGACATTCCATCCTCTCCACTCCCAAACTCTGGAGCTAGTCTCTGATAAACCCCACTCTGTGGGTGCAAGTGTTGTCATCTTGGAGGATAGAGTTCAGTCCCAGAATGTGGAGATATGGGATTGCTACTGGTTGCAGAATTTCATCTTGATATCTCTCAGCATTGAGATTGCTTTCAATGATGACAAGCCTTGTTTTTTGACTAAGACTGACAGACACCAGCTGACCGCTGTAGAAGGATCCATGCTCACAGGTGCTGACAATCAGGTGCCTGTCAGCACCTGGGGTACCAGAAGCTCAAAACAAGAGTCAATAGCAGAATAAGCTGTGTGGCATTGGCAGAGAAGATTTGGGAGGTTTGTCATGGGTGCAACCCACATACTCAATTCTGCCGCTCAATCCACAAATGCATTTTCCTCACAAATGTGGCACAATTTAAGGGGAAATAAACAGGCTTTCCAACCGTATAAGATTTATTGCCAAGAAGCATTGTTACAAAGAAATAATTGACCAAACACAAATTTCCTTACTTTTTGGGCGAAGTTTATATTTTCATTAATATTTCATTAGTATAATATGTATTTCATCAAGGCAGTGATCTGTATTCCCTAATCTGATAGTTATAGATGGATGGATAGTTATTGGAACAATTAATTAAAAGTGCAATTATTTTATTTTATTTATTTATTTATTTTTTGTTTTTCATAGCAAACACAACTCAAAGCCTTAAACTTGCAAAAATATCAGGAGGGGTTGAAACAGGTATATAATGAACTTTGATTCCAATTTTAATTTGATCACTAAACTTTTATTGTTCACTTGAATGTTTGTTATCAGGCAATTTTTTTTTAACCTATCTATCTATCTATCTATCTATGGAGGAGAATATCACATCTCCAGTCTTGGTAAAACCCCTTAAGTATGCTATTATAGTCTAACAAATCCTTCTGACATCGCTGTTAGCAACAGAGAAATATTAGCACATTTAATTGGTTATCATTTTTGCAGCTGTCATCTCTTCCCTGAGCTGAACTTGCAAAACAGGCGGATTTATTGCGAGGCGCTCCGTGAAAAAACTCGTGTTCTTCTTCTGTGGACTTTTATAAGTATTTATCCAGAATATAGCTGACAGGTTTCTTCCAAAAATGTGAGAAAGATTTTAGGCTACCGGAGACCTCCTGTGCGTCAGGAGTTTTCTCATTTGATGCGTCGGAGACGGAAGCCGCTGCCAAACCCGCAGGTCCTGTCTGGAGCCTCAGGATTACAGACCTGTATGCGTCTGTTTGTCTGTGCCAGTGCCAGACAAATCATACAGACTGTCACACACTAAAATGGAAGCTGCAACCTTGGGAAAAAAAAAAAAAAAAAAAAAAAGTAAAATAT
>VUQS01074456.1:0-10220 GCA_015108495.1 Heterochromis multidens | reverse complement strand
TTTTTTTATGTTTTTTTTTTTAAAATTTAAAAAAAAAAAAATTTTTTTTTTTTTTTTTTGAAAGCACGCAGTTGCACAAATTCTGTCAGACACGATCGCCCATAAATGTCCTTCTTGGGAAAGAAAGCAACCGCTGTATATGTTGAACTGAAGCCTGAAGAAATTATGTGGTCTTTCACTTTGTTTATTGGTGCTGATGATTCTGCAAAGTAGCAGAGGATATCAGCTCTGATAAGGTTCTTGTTATATCAGTGTCCAGAATAATATACATCAGTTTCATTCAAGTTAATGCCAAAGACAGCCAACAGATTCATTAGATTTTCTTTTTCACGATTACTTATGATAACATGATAATATCAGCTGGGCTCATTCAAAGTGGACTTTTATTTTAATCCTTGCTCAAGGAAAAGGAGGTTTCCCTTTTCCTTTACTGTCTTTATTTCATGTACACACACACACATACGCACGGACATACGCAAGATTTGCACTGGTAACTGTGGAGTCTGTTTTATTTATTTTGTAATTTACTGCATGTGCAAGTGTGTAAAGCCTTGCATGTACGTGCAGAACAGATGCGCATGTGTGTATCTTTGTGTGTTTTTACGTTTTCTCTTTCACACCTTCAAAAGCGGGCGCGTCTTCCTGTTTCTTCTGCAGTGAGAGGGAAGTTTAGCGAAAATAAAAAAAACTTTGAATTTTGTTTTTCAATATTTTTAATTTTTCGTAATCAGTGATTTCAGCTATAAAAGTAACAAAAAAATTAAAATAAAAAAATAGAATGATTATATTTCAGCTCATTTAAGGCGATTAGTTAACTTTTGTTAGAAATTACTTGATTTTTATAATTTATAATTAAACTAAATTCAGTTTTAATTAATGTGGACTCAGAGAGAGTTATCTTCGGACACTTTACAGTTTAAGGTTAAGATGTTACAATATTATAAAGAGAAACCCATAGATTCTCAAGCGTAAAAATATGCCTTTTTATTTTGAATATGTGAAGACAATATGACGTATGAAAAAATTATTTCAGTTTAAATTTTGCATGTTGTTTTTGTAATTATTATATATTATACTTTGTCAATTTTTTTAATTGAATGATGTCTCCAGTGAGACATTTCTTTTCTTTTCTTTCTTTCTGTCTGTGGCATAGCTATCACAGTTCTTTTAGACAACATGTACCCAGAGGCATAACATTTCTTACATTATTAATATTTTACTATCTAGAAGTATGCCACATATACCTGCTTTTATAAAACGAGATACACCTGGTTTTTTTTTTTTATAATTTTTTAAACAGCATAAACTCCACTGATACCATGTGCTATAATAACATATTAACTGTAACAACTTAATAACTTACTACACAAATCACAGCTAATAAATATTCTCAATTCATTAAATAATTTAATGAATTGAGAATATTTTAAAGCCTGGAGTAACATTTTGTACATAGTGTCAATGTCATTTTGCACAAATTAAAAACCAATTTAAAACATTAACGCTCAGAGCAAGGTGGCTGGAAAAATGGCATTTAAATTTCCACAGTCACAAAATAATAACTCGTCACGCTCACAGCATGATATTCCTGCCTTTCCATTTTGAACTTATCTCCTGTTTGCCTTTTCCTGCATTTCATATAGATCTCCAGTTACACTCGAGTATAGTCATAGCGGATGTGGGTGCTTGACAAGGTAAAAGCTCAATGCCCCCTTTTTTCTTGCAGTTGAGTATATTTTCAGCATGTGGTGTAAGGTTGGAACTAATGGACATGAGGAAATTAATGTTGCAATAAAAAGTGTTCTCTGTTGGGCCCCATATTGAATTAAGAGCATAGCAAAGTAGTGTCTCAGCTGCCCAGAGTGAGTGAGTGCCTCCTGAAAGATGGAAAGTGGTTTTGTTTCGTAGCTCAGGGTTAAACATAATGAACTTGGACAACAACATCCAAACACTGCAGGAGAAGTCCTTTCCATGGTCAGTTAACAGGAAGGAAAATAATGCTTTAAGATTTTCCCTCACTCCTGAATGTAAATGGCAGAATATATAGAGTTAATCCAAAACAATCATGTGCCTTAACAGATAAAAAAATTTGTGTTTGTGTTAGATTCTATTGTTGTAGAGTCTTTACCTTGCAATATAAAGCACCTTGAGGCAACTGTTGCTGTGAATAGCTGCTGCGTGAATAAAACTAAAGAGAACACTCCAGTAGTATCTTAATTATCCTGTCTTTTATGCAGACATTTCAACATAACAGTAATTTTCCCCATCAAGTTTAGGTGACCCTGAAAATGTCTTTTTTTCTGCACATTTAAATCAGCGGGTGAAAGTTCAGCCAAATCTCTCAGTATTTTCTACCTAAATATGGGTTGTGTAGGCTAATCAGATTAAATCTGAATTTGTGTTGCTTGTGCATGTAGCTTTTCTCAGGTAGCTCGCAGATTTTAGCAAAATTTGGGAATCAAAGTGAAAAAACATTCACGGTTTTCAGTCATACATCACGAACAAATGATGTGATACACAATTCATGTTTATTTAAATTTTTTGACAGTTTGCAGAACTGCCGTGTGTTGGTTTTAAAATTTGTCCATGTGGGCCAAATCTATTTACAGGTGAACTGTGCTGGTTAAAAAAGGATTGCACATCTCTGTCTCCTTGACCAAACCTTTCAGCAACTTGCAAAAGATATTACCCCAGTATAAACCAAGTGAAAAGAAAAAGAAAACTACAACAACTCTTTATGATCAACAGAAGTGTCCTGGCCAAAATGGGCAGCAACAACACTGAGATTGTTCCACACAAACAAAACAGATCATTTATTATGTTTGTAGAGCTTTATACTTAGACAATTATAAAATCTACAACAAATTTGGCATCCATATAAATAAATTAAATCTGTATCTTCAAGACAATTGCAGTCTAAAATTATTAAACCACAGTATATATTGATACAGATGGACCTACAAAAAAACAGTGTTAGAATTTGCATATGATTTTATATTCTTTTTCATGTATGTGTAAATTTTCCTTTGCGTTTTCTTGCCTGCCTCAGCCCGGGACAAAGGAGCTCCAAAAACCATGGGCTATCCTGGGATTGGCACAGACTGTTGTGGCAAGCTCAAAGAGCCAGGCAGTGGTTTACAAGGAGACTCTATCGCTGACTCCATTGATCTATCGGGCAAAAACAAGAAGCGCCGCAATCGCACGACCTTCAGCACATTTCAGCTGGAGGAGCTGGAGAAAGTGTTTCAAAAAACGCACTACCCTGACGTGTATGCCCGGGAGCAGCTGGCGCTGCGGACGGAGCTCACTGAGGC
The DNA here is from genome assembly GCA_015108495.1 of Heterochromis multidens. Taxonomy (NCBI): domain Eukaryota; kingdom Metazoa; phylum Chordata; class Actinopteri; order Cichliformes; family Cichlidae; genus Heterochromis; species Heterochromis multidens. Next base: position 6,906 of record VUQS01074456.1, on the reverse strand, counting down.
TCGGGTTCAGGTATGCTGGGGCAACTACATCACATTTTACACCTTTTTCATTTCATAAATATAATCAGAAGAGAGTTTATAGCCCAAACAAAAGTTGTCTTTAGAAATTTAGTGTTATACTATATTTTTGTATTTGAAAGGTTTGGTTCCAAAATCGTAGAGCCAAATGGAGAAAACGAGAACGCTATGGGAAGATCCAGGAGGTCCGCAACCACTTTGCTGCTACATATGACATTTCTCTTCTCCCTCGCCATGACACATACCAGGTAGGCCAATGCAGATCTCACATGGCATACATGTTGTAGTAGTAGACTTAACATCATTGAACCTGCTGAGAGATTGCGTATTTCTTTTAACTGTACAAAACTGAACAAAGTTAAGACCGTTGCTGATATTATTCTAAATCTCTCCCTATCCAGATGCAGGGCAACCTGTGGCCAGGGGCGGCTTCAGGAGGAGGCGGTGGTTCCAGTGCGGGCTGTGTCCTAGGGGCTGACTCTATCCCCTCATCCTGCATGAGTCCATACCCTCACCCTCACAGTAATCTGCAGGGCTTCATGGGCATGCCCACATCCCCCAGCCACCCACACCATCACCACCACCCACCTCACCATCCAGGCATCAACAGTCTCTATTCTCTCCACGGCTTCCCAGGAGGCCTCGGTTCACCTTCCATTGAGGGCCCTGAGACTGAATACAAGCCAACAGGCCTAGTGGCACTGAGGATGAAAGCCAAAGAGCCAGGCAGCATCCTCTCCTGGCCAACATGACCATAATAATGCCAGCTCCCCATAATGCACTGACTGAGCCAAAGCATATTACAGTCCTGACCCATACACAATCCCAGATGTATATTTGTGGATATGACCCAAATATTTCCTCTAAACATTTATGTAAGCCAACTTGGAGATGTGTCACTATTGAGAATATCTTGGAACAGACATTTTGTGAACATTAAGGGCAACTTGAGAATCTTGCACGAAACCCAGCATATTAATATGAACATTATTGTTTCCGCTTCTTGTTTTATATCACAGTGCTGAGACCAAAGAGGAAAAGTTATTTAAGCATGTAAAAATGTATCATATTAATCCCTTTTCATCTCTGTTGTGTTGTGCTTAAGTAATAAAGGGCTCCATGTAAATTTAACTGTCTTATTCAGCAGCAAACTATTTTCGGGAAAAAGGAATTTCTTTTTTTTTTTTTTTCAAAATGAACAAAAACAATCTCAGTTATAATTATTTTAGCCTTGACTCTTTTGCAAAACTAAAGTTAAGTCTGTCTTGCATATATAACTGGGAATGTGGTTATGAGGTAAAAATACTTTACAGGCTGTGGATCCCATAAAAACAAAGGTTTCTGCTACGTGGAAAATGTACAGACTGAATGTGCAGCCTGCTAGGCTTCACTTCAAGAGGCATTCAGGTTACACTTCATGCATCAGGGGAGAGTGGCAGGTTCATAATGGAAAAACTAACCTGGTGACCACACTTCACTACTGATAATAAAGTAGATAACCACAGATGACTAGTTATGCATTTGTCATTCACATCTGGCATTGGCGGTTATCCCTACCATGTGAGGTGTTTAATCGATGAAATGAATTTACTGTGGCCCAGAGTATATATTGTTTGGTTTGATTATTCACTGAGGCCAGGTCATCTGCTTCCAGCTTTTGTTATTAAATACTTCTGCATCCATTTGTACAAGCAGAACATGACATAACTGTACTCACAGTATTCTGAATGCAGTCCTAATAATTGTTTTCAGAAAAATCTCCCTGTTGTACTTTACCCCAAACAATTTATTTTATTGTCAAGGAAACATTGAATTGCACGGCACATCCCATATGGTGTAAATTATTAAATGCCAGTGCATTCAATCTGTGAGACTGAGAACGCAACGTGAATTGAGAAAAAGAGTTTCACTGGTGGACAAAACCCCGCCAAGCTGAACTCACTCCCCGGGAGTGTGCATGGCTTTCAGGGGAATATATTGGCTCCCCTTTGTCTTTGCTTGCTTCGCTTTGACAGCGATGCAGGGGCGGATTAGCTGCCTTTCCTTAAGTCTGTGCCGGAGTTTTCTGAGAGCCACTAACATGTGGTTCCAATAGAAGAATGCAGAAAGCCATCAGAAACACTTTCCACACCCACAGCTTCAAATTCCAGCCAGGCCCTGGGAGACGGCAGCTCTCACTGCAGTCACATAGTCCCCCTGATTAATTCCCAGATTAAGAGGAGAAGATAAGAAGACCTGTCAGAAGGGATAAGGGATTGAGGAGATTGCCATGTTTAGGAAAGCTTGTGAAATAGCAGATGGTGGATTGGTGCTTAATTTTGATATTTATTTTTACAGTGTGAGCAGGTTAATCAAATCCACCCGTAAACAATAGAGGAAGCTCGGTGGTTTACTGATTTTGATATTTTTTATTCTATAAAACAGTCAGAGCAGCTTTAATAGATTAACTCACGCGCTTATAATAATAGTGTGTCTTATTCTACTTCAAAATGTCTTCAGAATGAATGTACAGTGATGTCATTTCACCACAGGGGGCCATAGGTTTTCATCAAGCTCTCATTAAAGTTATCGTGCTGTTGCATAGGCTTTGATCTGTATTGACTCAATTTATCAGGGTCCAAAGAGCCTTTATGATTTTTTAGAAAGAAATGAAAAATGATGAGTCATGACTGCACAATGCTAGAGCTAATCATCACTCAGTATGTCAGGGTCACTAGCTGTAGACTGTCACTAGAGTCTGGAAGCTCGTGCATGCTCAGTCTCATTATTGGACTAAAAAAAAATATGATTTAAGGCTCATTAAAATCTGCAAAGCTGACTGCTGGCCACTGCTCTGAGCTTTGATCTCAGCAAGATTTATCTTGGCCTCAAGGTGCAGCTATTGGGACCCAGCAGATAGGCTACTTGTATTTAACATGTCCCACTAAGATAAACGAAGTAGTACACCGTATGATTGGCTCAGTTTCAGTAGTTTGTCAAGTTTTTGGCTGCTTCCAAAGTTTTATCATTAGAAAAAAAGTTTTGGCAGTTCATCCATGAAAATAAAATATTCAGAATATCAACTGCGTATGCAGAAGTGCAAACAGCAGTAGACCAACCTTTTTTCCTGATTTGAGCCAAAGCATGACTTTGAAAAAGTGGGTAAATACTGTGAGCCCTAAAGGGCAAACACCAGTGGATTGTTAGTGTGTTGATGTTAACCTATATCTTAAAAACGAAAGTACTTTCATCTCAGAGTCTTCTCCATGAAAAGGATGTAAAAGCCCTGCTACATGCGGCCTAAACGGAATACATTACAACCATATTAGTCAATATTAACATCTTGATTTGCTCATAAACCTGCCAAGAAATGCCCTTTCTACCCAGTGCCAGCGGAGGTGGGCTGCTGCGCTTTCTGTTCAAATACTGCCATCTTGTGGTATTGGCCCTAATTGAAGATGAAAGGGTTTATCGCTTCCCCTCCACCACACGATTAAGTCATCTCGCCTGGAAAAACTAGATTAATATTATTCTTACAAAACCTGCCCACAATAGTATGCTACACTAGACCGTGGATGGACAAAAGAGCAGAAACTGGCGTTATGATATGTATAAGCAGCCAGGCGATAAACTGTAAACCTGCAAATGAATACAAGACATATTTTTGTGCACATTGTGTTAAGATACGATAATATATACTATGATTGATTGACTGATACCAGATTTGGACATTTCATTTGTTAGTTATTTGTTTGTTGGTTATTAAATTTAATTAATTTAAACAGATATCTATTAAACAGCTTAAATAAGTACAATGGCATACAGCTCGATAAAAAAAAATACAATATGACAATGCGAATGCGTTAATAAGGTAAAAGCTCACTGAAATTAAAATAAATGCAAAATACAAATAAAGTAATATACGTTTATAAAACATCGTAAGACCACGTCAAATAAGCAGTTGGCTATTTTTTTTTAAAAAAAGAAACAATTTTAATATTTTTTATTTTATGACTTCATTTATTAAGAAAATATAAAAATACAAAAAATAAACATTTTGATTTCTGCCGGTTGCTGGGTGATTGACGCGCGCTTTAAACTTTCCCACCCACTTTCTAACCAATCAGAATGAAGGGGCGGGTCTTCGAGCTAATCTTTACAAAATGGCGACTGTTGTTGTTTTGCCGCAGGGTCAGTGAATAAACCCGTTTTTCACTTCAATAAATTTCTGCATTAAATTGCAGATAAAAACACCACAGAAGGCCAAGTGTCCCGACGGTCGAGACCGAGTGGGCCGAAATGAAAGGTAAAGAGCGGTCGCCGATTAAAAAACGCTCCCGGGCCTTGGACGATATTCGAGACAGGGGAGGATGCCATCCGACCAGCAAGAAAATGGGGGCTCTGTCCGTTTCCAGTGGGAGTAATAATGGAAACAGTTCGTCCAAAAGCGACGGCGGCTCGACAAGACGGAGTCTCCTCGGGGAAAAAAGAGACCGAGATTTCGACGGTCACAGCCGGACTGGAAATAATCACAGTTGTCAGTCTGCTGCTGCCGCCGCCGCCGCCGCTGCTGCTGCTGCAAGCTCCGTCGGCAAAAACCACAACCTGAGCCTGACGCTGGATTTAGCCTCACCGAGGACCGCTTCTCGGGGTGAGCAGCGGTTGCAGCCGCCCAACACAGAGAGTGAGTACAAAACACTAAAAATCAGCGACCTTGGCACTCAGCTGAGCGACGAGGACATAGAGGATGGACTCTTTCACGAATTTAAAAAATTCGGGGATGTGAGCGTCAAGATAAGTCGTAGCAACGACGAACGGATAGCGTTCGTAAATTTTAGGAAGCCGGAGGACGCCAGAGCTGCTAAGCACGCCAGGGGACGGCTGGTGCTGTACGACCGGCCGCTGAAAATCGAGGCGGTCTACATAAACCGGAGGAGAAGTCGTTCCCCGGTGGAGAGAGACTTGTACGGTGCAGCTCAAAGCCATAGACATTTGCAGAGACCCCTCTCGCCCACCGGGCTTGGGTATAGAGACTACCGGCTGCAGCAGCTGGCCTTGGGACGGCTCCCTCCACCCCCACCACCCCCTTTGCCTAGAGAATTGGAGCGGGATAGAGAGTTCGCCCTGTTTGAAGCTAGAGCACGCCCAGCCTTCATTGCAGAACGAGCAGCTTTCCGTGAAGAGGATTTTATATCTCCAGAAGATGACCAAAGAGCCAATAGGACGTTGTTTTTAGGCAATTTGGATATAACTGTTACAGAAGCAGACCTAAGGAGGGCCTTTGATAGGTTTGGGGTCATAACAGAAGTGGACATTAAGAGACCTACACGGGGGCAAACCAGCACATATGGATTCCTGAAATTTGAGAACCTTGACATGGCTCATCGTGCTAAGCTTAGCATGTCTGGTAAAATAGTGGGCCGCAATCCCATAAAGATAGGCTATGGGAAGGCAACACCAACCACACGTTTGTGGGTCGGTGGGCTTGGACCGTGGGTCCCCTTAGCTGCCTTGGCAAGAGAGTTTGATCGCTTTGGCACTATAAGGACCATTGACTACAGAAAAGGGGACACTTGGGCCTATATTCAATATGAAAGTTTAGATGCTGCACAAGCAGCATGCACACACATGAGGGGCTTCCCACTGGGAGGTCCAGAGAGAAGACTTAGAGTGGACTTTGCAGACACTGAACATCGTTACCAGCAGCAGTTCCTGCAGCCTCTCCCAATTCCACCATTTGACATGGTGGCTGAGTCATTTGTCCACCGTGCCACACCTGAACCACTGAGGGTCAGGGAACGAACTCCACCGCCGCTTCACTTCAGGGAAAGAGAGCTCTTTCCTGGAACTGACTGGCCCAATCCTGCTATTCGTGAGCGGGTACGTGCCTCACCTTTTGAGCCTCTGGAACATTTGGACCGTGAGAGGCGGACTCGTGAGCCCTGGTCTTTGGAAAGAGAGCTGCAGGGACGAGAGCCTGCACGAAAGCGGCGTGTAATGGAGGACGGACGCCACATAGACCACTCCCCTGACAGCACCGAGAGGACAGTAAGACGTAGACGTGCTTCTCCAGATGGTAGTCCTGGAGGCAGCAGCAGAGACGGAGGGCGCTTTAGTGACTCAGAACGCCCACTTCGGGGCGAGAGAGCCTCCCCTGCGAGAGAACGCCACAGCAGCCTTGAAAGAGGTGTGCCAGAACGGAGGCCTAAAAGCCAGAGTCTCTCTGATAAGGGACCTTCAAGCAGCATTATTTCAGCAGGTGGAGAGCGCAAGCGCAAGGCAATTGATAGTGGCAAAGGACCAGCCAAGAGAGAACGTTCTGAGAGCAGTTCAAAGGGGGGCCAGCCATCCAAGCCGGATGGCACCAAACTCAGTTTGGCATGGCATGGTATGCTACTGTTGAAGAACAGCAACTTTCCAGCCAACATGCACCTGCTGGAGGGAGACCACAACGTAGCTAGCGACCTGCTTGTTGACAGCGCTACAGGGAGGCGAGTCAGCGAGCTAAAGATCACACAGCGACTCCGGCTGGACCAGCCCAAGCTCGACGAGGTGTCCCGGCGCATCAAGGTGGCAGGTCCAGGCGGCTACGCAATCCTGTTAGCCGTTCCCGGTACCACAGAGGATACATCTTCATCTGACCCTGCAGCCTCAACTCAGCGGCCGCTTCGCAACCTGGTGTCCTACCTCAACCAAAAACAAGCAGCTGGAGTCATCAGCCTGCCTGTGGGAGGAAGCAGAGATAAAGACAACACAGGGGTTCTTCATGCTTTCCCTCCCTGTGATTTCTCCCAGCAGTTCCTGGATTCCTCTGCCAAAGCTCTGGCAAAAAGTGAAGAGGACTATCTAGTCATGATTGTGGTCCGTGGAGCATCTTAAAGAAACAGAATACACTAAGTTCAAGTGGAA